>JARHVA010006801.1:187500-270000 GCA_037957365.1 Torreya grandis | reverse complement strand
CTATGAGCACTAGGTGGAGTGAGTGAGACATTTCCAAAGACCTGAGAGGAGTGGCCCTCGAGTAAGTCACTAACTTTTTTGAGTTTTTGAATTATTTGAGCATTAATTATAGTTTGAAATTGACTAAAATGAAATTTATATTTTGGTAATTATGATATTGTTGACAATTTTCATGATATCATTGGGTAAACAATGATTTCTTTAAACATAATAGTGATTTCATAAATCTTAGCAGTGGTTTTGTTTGAGGGGTCAAAATAATATTGCTACAGTAAAATTGTAAAATAGGGCAGTGATATCGCTAAACATGGTAGTGATATTACTAAAGTGTGAAGTGAGTTTGCTAGCAGTGATTTTGCATAAAATGAAAGCATTTTTATCAAAACTAGAAGTGATTTTGTTAAGTGTTTTAAAAAAAATTATGGTTTTTTAATAATAATGTATGATGAAGTGAATTTGATGAAAAAGATGCATAGGTGTTTTGTCTAACAATGTTGCATAATATTAAACATCATTAATATGCAAGAGGTATTACCAGTGATAGTGACTTGGGAGCATAGGGTGCATGCTATGTCATTGTTGTTGACTTTCATAGAGTATGAGTGGGGTGTTTTGGAGGTGATTGGGTTTGTCTATATTATACAAATGTTTAAAATATGAGTAGATAGAGTGTTATTGACTACACTAGATGAGAGATGGCATAGTGAGATAAGTACATTTCATTTGTTAATAAGTGAGATGACTATTATATTAGAGGATACTTATCAGATACTAGGCATTCCTATTCAAGGTAGATTAGTCTATTAGGGATAAATTCTATAGGATGAGACTCTATTCAAGATTTTTGGTGAGAGTATGTTCTCAGTTGTGAGGAATAACATTGATGTTGATTACTGTATGGATCTAGTGATAGATTTTTTGACTATTGTTCTAATGGCAATTGTCAGTGGCATGTTACTACCTAACAAGAATGGCAAACTATGTCCTATTGGATTATTAGATGTTATTGGTGACATGATGGAGGTGGGGGTTAGGTTTTCATGGGACCCATGTGTTTTATCTAGTTTATATCATGATCTACACAGCTTTGTATACTCAAGTTAAATTGAGATAGGGTCATTGACATTATTATAGGTTTGGTGTTGGGAGTAACCTACTATTGAGAGACCAATTGGACACTTGATAGGTAGGGGAGATGATGGCCTATGTATGGCACATGATTTTTGGTGTACATAGACCACATCTGGGTGACCTAAAGTTCTATAAGAGAGTTGTAGATGAGCTAGTGGATGCACAAATTATGTGGAGGCCTTATATTGACATTGTTTTTTATTAGCTAGATGAGGAGTAAGATATGGATTATATGATGACTTCATGTTACATCATTGGGAGACATGTATACATTATTAAGAGGTATAGACTAGATATAGTGATGAGTTAGTTTGATGTTAGATAGCATATTCCATCTGGTCTATATGTATTTAATTAGATATTACATGAGAGGTGATAGTGGGGGATGATTGTTGATATTTTGATTGCTGATCATAGCTAGACATAGATAAAAATAGTGAGGTGGAGAGATAGGAGGGATGTGATAAATGTAAGGGTATTTGATGGTTATATAGAGTGGTGGGTATAGTAGAGGCCATTGAGATTAACACTACCATATAGACCTCTAAGGACATGGAGGTAGAGGTTAGCAGTGAGCTTGAGTAGGTAGCATCGAGGCACAAGTTTGGGAACCTATATTAGGAGGGTTATTATAGGTGATATAGGAGGATATGGTGATAGGGGATGATCTATTAAGACTATCTAGATGCATGATGTCCCCATCACTTCTATAGAGGATATAGATATTCTATGAGAGACAGGTGTAGCGATAGACTTAGATACTGATCAACCAGTAGGAGACTCTCCTATTATAGATGTGAAGTGTGAGGATGGTATAGGGCATGAGGACATAAGTCATGATACGTTATTATAACCTCCTCATATTACATATATAGATAGAGGAGAGACTATAGGTTCCTCATGGAGGTCAGAGGAGCATGCCCTAATTGAGAGGTTACTTGAAGAGATTCAAATGAGGGATAGAGAGATTGATGGTTTACACCATGAGGTGGCCAAGTTACAGGGTATAAATACTACTAGAGATGAGTAGAATATAGATATTGAGCACTTACAGGGAGAGATTCATAGATTATAGGAGATTTTGGATGGGATGGATGGTGTTGTTATGAGGATAGGGGTGAGTACTTGTGATTCAGAGATAGACCCTAGACTATACATCCCTTGTACATAGATATAGATAAGAGAGAGATATAGCTTAGATAAAGCTAGTAAAGGTGAGGACATAGCTAGATGAGATAATTTAGTTAGTCATTTTGGATAGAGTGATGATGGTTATGGAGCATGCCACTTACTATAGGATTTTATATGAGGCTATTGTACCAGCTCATTAGCATGAAACATCTTTTAGAGATTATTCTATTAGATGATCAGCATCAACTAGATCTATGTGACTAGTAGAGTCTGAGAGATCTATGGGATAGGTATCACAAGGGATGTGACCACCATGGGGTACCCCATAATAGCTAGAGCCATTTTAGAGATTAGACACCCCTTTTGAGGGATAGGATGAGACTTAGTTTGGACCTAGGGTTATGTGATGGACTATATTTATGTATACACATGTTGTATCTATTGTATATACACATTTTGATATATATATACAAGATGACTTTAGCATTGATGGATTATGGACTTTGACTTATTATTTTGACTGGGTTACATGGATATCATTATTCATACTTTCCTATGTATTAGTTGTATTTAGCATGTATGCAATTGTATTTCTATGATTGTTTATTCATGATTTATTTTGCTTATGTATAGATGTATGATTGTTATGAAATGAAATGAAATGTATGATTATTTATAAATTGAAATGGATAAATGATTATAAAATTTAAAGTATGATTATGGATATAATTTTGTTGCATAACATGAGTTTCCATTCTTTGCATTGGTATTTTGAAATGTTTGGAGTATTTTGAGCAACTTGATTTTTAATGTAGCTTTAAAACATAGTATCACCAATGATATGGAATAATAATGATGAATTTTGATGTTTTATGCATGTAAAAACAAAGGAAGAATAATTTGTGTGTTTGATCAAAGTACGTCATGATATAGTCATAACCATACTATATATGCCTTTTACATAAAATAATCATTTCAATAATAAACAAGAAAGTAAAACAACAAGATTTAATCTATACAAACAAGAGAGACATAAACTATAATAGTAAATGAATGAATATTTCTAATTGATTCAATTGTAAATAAAGGCATTAAAGAAACAAAGATTTACAAAATCAAAAGTGATAAAATTTACAAAGCTAGAATAACCAAACAAATTGTAAAAGATAAAAAGCAACCAAACAAATGGCCAAGGCAAAGAAACAAAGGATAAAATTAACCAAATAAATGGCTAAGGCAAAGAAAGAAGTAAGGGATGGAAGAAAAATCACATTCAAGAGTAAGCATGAACACTAGATAGATGAGAGATAAGCCAAAGAAAAAGGCCTAAGGGTAAAGGATAGGGGGAATGGATGATGGTGAAGGTAGTGGTTGAGCTAGCCCTAGAGACCATGTGTCTCAAAGCACTGCTTACATAATCCACTTAGACAATGTCCATGTGTGGATATCAAACCATATGTAGTTTTCCCAAATATGGGAAGTGATGAAAAAAGTGGATGGTTGATGAAGCGAATGAAATGTATGATGAAAATTGATGTGCAAATGACCCACCCAATGAACAAATAAATGGAAGGAAAGGGCAATGGGTACTATGGTTATACTATAGAATGAATGAATTTGGTTGGTTTGTTTGGACTTAGTTTGTTTTGTTTTTGTGTTTTATGAATGTTATTGTAGTTATTTTTGCCATTTTTTTTAATGTTTTTGTGCTTTTTAGATTTTTGAAATTTTTTTTGGGATTTTTTTGAGATATTTTGAATGTTTTTTGTAATTTTCTAATGTTTTGAATGTTTTTGTAGGTTTCTAATATTTTGAATGTTTTTTGTGGATTTTCAATGTTTTGAATGGAAAGATTATGGAATCCACTCTCACGAACTATGAGTAAGAATATTAGTCTTGCAAAGGCAATAACAACTCAAAACTTGAAAAATGCTTGTAAGAGAAACAAAATGACACAAATGGATTTATGTAGCAGATATCATGCCCCCAAGCAAGAGGAGTAGTTTATATATAATGACTTTTACACATGATGCTAGAAGAACTAGTTTTCAATGACAATAATTTATACAAGATTTAGTCAAATACATTGATCATTTGTTTTGCCAATAAAGCTTAATCATTTGTGTACATAGGATGTAGCTCTCAACTTTGTATCAAGATGAAGGTGTTGTTGATCAAAATTAATTATCAAAGGATGATGAAAAAGTATTTATAAATAGTAGTAAAGTGTGCATTGTCACTTTTTATTTATGAAAATACTAGCTTTATCGGATTTATCTTGAAAGAACAAGATTTTGATAGAGTTGGTAAATGGAATAAAGTTCTCTCTTTATAGCATAGTCATATAAACAAGCTATTTTGTTTGAATAATTACTCTTTTTTTATATGTTTGATCATCCATTCACTTTTTATTTGTTTTTTAACTCCCAATATATAATCTCAAGTGACCAGGCAGATACATGGGCTTATCACCAAAGACTATAAAAAAGTGAGTAAGGATATATCTCCCCAATGCTAATCCTATGTAACTAGTAAGATGAAAAGGCTCATAACTAAAGATCAACGAAGGGGGATAAATATTGATTTGTTATTTTGATAAAAATTTTGTGATATGGATGTTTACTTGTATGGGTAAACTATACTTCCTGATCATGGTCCCAAGCAACTAGTAAGATGCAAGGATTCATCATCAAAGATAATGATAGGCAAATTATTATTTTTTTCCTTCTTGTAGCATGTTTGAAATGTTTTTTACAATTTTTAAAGGAGAACCTTAAAATAAAGGAGACTCTATCATAGGCTATCTTTTAGATAAAACTAACTAGCTAGTATGATCATAAATAATGGTGCCTGTGAATTGATTTACTTTAATTATAAACATATAAATCAAGATCTAAATCAAGACCAAATGTATTGTAAATTTTGAGGTGATATATGAGATAGTAATATAGATAAGTTGTAGTTTTGAAAGATTCAATTTTATGTAAACAAATGACTAAATGATCACTAAACACCACATATGATATATATAAAACTAAACTTACATGACAATGAAATGAGATATTAATAAGATGCCCCCAAACACTAAGGCAATACTGATGAACAAAAAACATGTTTGATATTATTATTATTATGTCTTTTTATGGTTTTTATGTTTTTTTATTTATTTTTGGCATTTGTATCCTATGAAGGCTAAAAGACACAGTATGTACATGATTTCCTAATTTCACCCCGTACCGACTCTAGATAAATGATGTTTTTTCGATTAGATTTCCTCATCAATATTTACTTTAGTCCTATTATTAATTTGGAAGAAAACATGAGCAGGATGAGGTTAATGAACCCACCAAGCACTTCTAGCAAACCACCCTAAAAGTCTTTCATTTTTAGGGAACCCTTGTTGGATAAAGATGTCTAGGTACAGATTTCATTGACAAAGCTTGGTAGTAACTTTATTTTGTCTTGAAAAGATGCAATTGTCAAAGAAACCTATGTTGATGTGCTTAATGGTAAAATTAAACTTTATAAATCCTCTAATAGTTCATCTAACCAACATTGAATGCAGACATATTTCTCTATAAGGATTGTGAGCTATATTATTGAAAATGACCAAGCACCATGGGCTAATCAGTTCTCCATATGTGTAAAAACCAATATCTCTTACCCAACCACCATGGATTAACCATCAAATACTATAGAAGTCAAAGTAAGATAGATTTGTGTTGACTATTATTAATTCTTTCATGAATGTAGAATACTCAAACCAAATATTTTGTGCTTTGAAATTGATCTCAAAGTGATAATCTAACTCATTGTAATGACATTCCACTAATGTAGTATAATAGGTATGCAATATTAGAGTTAGGATTATTTCTTGTAAAATTATAGGGAGATCATTCCATGTTGTGTCCCACCTTACTGACTGGATGAGTGAAATATTAAAGGTGTGACTATCTTCAAGTAATAGAGAACCAATTCTTTGATCTATGATCATTCTATGGTTTTCCCTTGTAGCTTCAAGTAGTGGTTGATGTATTAATTTTTATTTTAAAGGGATGATCTCATGAAGATTGATAGATGTGATAATTGATAAATTCCCATGAGACCAATCTAATGGTATCCTTTGTTGTGGGTTCTAGTTGACATGTATAGGTAACTTAATGTTGATAGAAAAAGGAAGAATCATGCTGATGGTGATAGAACAAACTATCATGATATTATTGATTATGTTGGTAGTAATGATGGATGAAGATTCTTCCTTTCGTATAACATTATTATTTTTGTTTGCATTTATGTTTACTATTAAAATGATGGTTGACACTGAAGAGGATATTGAATTTGCTTTTAATTTTAAGAGAAAGCAAATATCATATTTTGATAGTATCTTTTCCTAAGGTTGAAGTATAGCTAATAGGAGAGCTTGTTTAATTGTCTTCACACCACACCCCTTTGTAACTGCTCTTTTGGAAATGTTTGATTTTGGATTAAGATATTTTTGATATAAGGGACTTTTGGGTGGTGATCTAAAATAGTATGTTAAGTCTATATTTGGATTGGATAATGTCTTCGTGTATATGGGATGTTGATCAAAGGTGGGTGCTTGGTTGTAAATAGTGGTTTGATGGATAATGGATGAAGGATACCCTTTTTGACTAGGATGAGGTACACTATTATTTGATGATGAAGGGATTTCTTGACATGCTTTTGAGATTGGATTATAAAGTATGAAAAGATGTGGATTATGTTGAATATATCATGCATCTCCCATCTCCTATCTTGCTAGATAGGAGAGGTGAGCATTATGATCTATGGATGGATAGTTATGCCTAATATACTCAGCATCTGACATTTCTTGATGGATATGAGCCTCATATTTAGTAGATGAATAATGATTTGGTTGAAATATGGGTATACTAGTGGAATATGGGTACTCTAATGAAGTGTTTTGATTTCCATTTGTAACAAATGGAATGGAAAAAGTGGCTTAGATTTGAGAAAAGTGATTGGTTGGATTTGTATAAAATTGGGGATTTGAACCTTGGGATAAAGTGGATGTAAAACCAAATGATTGATTTTGACTATTGTGGAAAGATTAGTTTTGATGGATGTTGGAAGTTACATTTGAATAAAATGTGTTTAGGCTCACTTGATTTAGAATTTGGCTAGTGGAAGCAATTTGATAGATGTGGGTATTAGAAAATGGTGATGAAGGTGGACTATAAGATTGGTTTGTGGCAACACCAAGGTTTGAGCCATATGGATTTATATGCATGATTTGATTCTGGTTAGGTGATTTTTATTAAAGAGGTGACATGGGACTATTCAAAAAAAAATGGCCACTGTAATTAGGAGAATGATTTAATCCTATCCCTACATGAGAATTTTGTCCCAAGGGCAAATGCGAATAGGAGGTGGTTTGTTGATGAGGATTAAATGAGGAATTTAGAGAGTTCAAATATCCATCCATGATGTAGCTCAATTGGTTAAAATTGGAGTTTAAATGCATATTTAGACTCAGGTTTTGGTTAGCTTGATAACATACTTGATTCAAAGGTGAACTTGAATCAAAGTTAGGTGAATTGAACTCTAGATCATAAAATAGGATATTGAAAGTGTGATTTGGAAATGAATTAGGATTGTTATTATTCTAAGAAGCCATGATTATTTTTTACAATGGACAAAATATTAACAAATATTTTATTAAAAAGATCTAAGACACACACCAAAGAAACAATAAAAATAGGTAAATTACACAAAAAAGGATAAAAGCTAGGCAAAAAGGGTGTTGAACAATTATTGGGATTTATGTTGTCACTTACTCATCTATGCTCTTAGTTACAGCCTAATGTTTCAAGGCACTAGCCATGGAGGATCCTACCATGCCCATGGCCCACTGAGTCTAGTTTTAAGGGTGTGGGAAAAGTAACTTCCCTACGTTAACCATTAATCGATGCACCAAAGTTGAATGGCAAAGAGGCAATCATAGGATTAAGGTATACATGAACTTATCTAAGGGGAAATAAAATCATGGAAGAGATTGATATGTCGATGCACACTATTGGGTCTTGTCCCAAAGTGTCCAACATAGTCATAGGGGTCTCAGTGTGTTGACAATCAGTGATATCAGATATCAAGTCAACTATTGAAACCCTAGGTATTGGATCATGAAATCCCTTCACATCACGGTGTGCTTAAAACACACAACTGCTTAGGTAATTAAAATAGATGGGTCTTGATTTATATACCCCATAGGAAAATAGGATTTGGCCTATTAAGTGGTGGTGAAATCCATGGTCAATAGAGCCCCTAATAAAAGAAAAAAAATAAAGAGTTTATACCCATTTTTTATTTCTAGGTATTATCACCAACGTGACACCAAGAAAAGAGCATATGCAAGAGCAAATAGGGTAACAGATAAGTTGCAATATTTCTTTTGATTTCTAGGTATCGTCACCAGTGTGATGCCAAGGAAAGAGCATACACAACTATTACAACCAAACAAGAATACAAACAAACAGATAGATTTACTTTGTAGAAAATAAAGTGTGATTTATTTGCTAGGAATGTAAAAGACTAAAAATAAAATATGTTAGTGAAAACAAATAAAGAAAATTAGATTAATTCTTTATGTTTTTTGCAATTTTCTTATGCCAACATTCTGTAAATAAGGTTTTAGTTTGTTTTGCTTGGGATAAAGAATAAGATAACCTACAAAAAAGAATGGAAAACCATGAAAAACACACAAAAAAAAAACCTCTATGACAAAATCATTGTTACATAGTCAAATTAGAAAATCAAAATTATAAAATGATCATGTAGGAAAAAGACAAAAATGGAAAAAGCTTACAGAAACAATATCATTATTATGCTCAACAAAATCACTACACAGAACAACAAATTCATTGTTGAATAAAATCGCTTTAGAGAAAGACAAAATTGATGTATAAGAAAATGAAATTGCTACAAGAGTACATGAAATCACTACACAAAAAGATAAAATCACTACAAAAAAAGACAAAATCACTGAAAAATAGGATGATATTGCTACTATGTGACAAAATTGTTGTTTTGACACAAAATCACTGTTCACTTGGAAAAGATAGAAAAAGGCATAAAAAACACAAAAAAAGTGACAAAAACACTGTTAAGTCTAATAAAATCACCAAAATGTGATTTGAAATCACTGTTACATAGGAAAATGTATAGCCAAATATGAAATCAAAGATAGCAACCTATAGTCTATACCAACTCAAAAATAAATGAGATTAAATGCAAAAGATAGATTAAAAGAAAAAAAAGATTAAAAGATGTGGCTGACTCCCATCAGGCGTGCTAGAAATGTATGAATTGAAAAGTGAAAATACAAAGAATAAGTCTATTATAAGATAAATTATACCAATGTTAGAGCAACAAATGCAAGAAATAATAATCAAAAACCTTCACAGTTTAGACATAAGAATCCTCCAAAGTGATTCAAATCCAATTTGCTCTATTAAAATATGGTTCTCACTTCTCCAATGCAAAGGTGAAATGGGAAGCATTTGGATGTAAAAATATTGACTTTGATTCACTTGATTTTTTTTGTGATCTCTTAGGAACTTGTGATTGATTGCAACATTTGTGATCTTTTTTTTTTAAATGAGAATTTTCAAGCTTATTTATAGAATCCTAAATTATGATCCGATGGTGGAGAATCAATTGGAATTTTTAAATGTTCCAAATGATCAACGATTGAGGATGAGTCTTCATCCATGAGGATAGGAACTATTTCAACTAGGTGGAGTAAAAAGAGGGGTTGGTTAGTAGACTTAGTCAAAATGGATTGACAACTCAATGGAGGAGTCACCGAAAGTGGAGGTTTTCATGGATTTGGTTGGGACGAGGGAGAGAAAAGTGGAAAAAGTTTGAATTGGTAAATTAAGGAATTAAATAATTAAAATAAATAATAAAAGGTGCACAATTGACTTTTTCAAAAGTATTTGAATAAATCAATTAATTAATTTTAGGAAGAAATGTTAATTATTAAATTAAGAATGATTAATAAACTTAGGAAGAATGATTAAATAAATTAAGGTGCATTTTGACACTAAATAAAATTTAGGTGTCTAAAAATTCCATAAGTATACATTATTGGCACTTAATGTCACCACCTATTCTAGGGAATTTTTTATATATCAGTTTCTTAGGTAGCATTTTCTAGAGGATAATGGTAGTTTCATGGGAAGGTTTTAAATAATTGGTGATTTTAGCACTTATTAGCTTCATTTGACTTGAAATTATGGCCACAAATAAAATATTTATATAAAATCCACTGATTTTTCCTCAAAATGAATTTTCAAGTGTGATGAAGGTCAAATGTCAAGTTTTTCAATTTAACAAAAGTCAAATTTTCTAAGGTGAAGAATGTGTACTTGTATTTAGGATAAGATCGGACTTAGTGGCCATACTTGATGAGTATAAATTGGTAGGGTCCCATTAGATTCAAAACTATAACCCTCATTTGATATGATAAGTGAACATGAGTTTTTTTGGTATTCTTTTGTTTAGTGGTTGTAAAATTGGTATATTTTCTTATGATTCTTAATTTATTTTTGGCATCTGTGGATTTCAACTACATAGTCTTCTTGATGCATGTGCATGTATATAATAGATTAAATTTAGGTATGTTTTGGTCTTTATAAGGTTTATTGGGTCAAAATTTTCCATTAATAAGCATCTATTATGCTTCATTTTTCTATTTTAAGTCATTTTGGAATGTTTCTTATTTTCCTACCAAAACCAGAAAATTCAATTTTTTTAATTTGTTTCAAGAGTTTTAGTGCTTTTCTTCACTCTTAATGGGTGTCTAAGTCATGATATTTATTTTTAGGTACTAATAAGGTAATAATACATGTTTTAGGTGATTTTAATGTCTTAATTCATACTCAACTATGTAAAAGCTCAACCAAGGTCAATCTTGGAGTTGAGTTAATTAATTTGTTAAAATGGTTGGAGAGAATATAGAAGTTAGATCAAAGAGTGGAAAAGGAGGAAAGAGGAAAGTTACATGGGAAGAGTGTATAATACCATAGATAATTATTGAGACTATAATTTTTCAATAAATGAAGAAGAAAACTCAGAAAATAGGGTTTTTTGTTGTTGGACTATATCACAAGTGAATGAAAATATGAAAATTTCTTCATTCAAGCTTTTCCTTTTTATTCAAAGCTTAATACTCTATTAATTTTATGTTAATGTTATCTATAAGTAATATATTTTCCTTTTAAGGTGTTATTTTAGTTTTAATGATTAAATAATATAGGGAGGACTATCTTAGTTCATTAAAACCTATAGGTATAGTCAGTTCAAAGAAATTTTTCTTCCTGTTCAGAATGTGTTCAAATCCCTAAATTGTTTAAGGAGGTATTGATTGATAGGGAATACCTTTTATAGTTTTTATTTTTTTAAACAATCACTAAAATTATAATTTAACCTTTTTCTATATCTCGGCCAATGTGCAAGTCTGTAGACCTAAAATTTAGGGCTTTAAGATAAAAACTTCTCTAAAAAGAAATTAAACCAGCCAAAAAAGATAGAACTTTGTAGAAGGATTGATTTTGAGGTTTTTAAAAATATTAAAGTTATTTTAATAATTTTAAGCCTCTAAAAATGATATATTTTGAAAACACAGTCAACAGACCTAATAAGAAGAACAACTACCCTATTTTGCATTTTTCTTGCAACTTCAAGATTAGTTAAAGGTGGAAGTGGGTACATTGAGTTGATACAATATTGTTTCAAGGTGTAAGTGGTTACATTTAGTTGATATAATATTATTTTAATTTTTAAAATGTTTTAGTGACAATCAAACTCTTTTTTTAAAGTAAAGCTACAGTAAGAAGGCATGTAGGCCTAGTAATCTACAAAACCTTATTTTCCATACATTGAAGTTTCAAGGTAATATAAAGAAAAATATTAGATGGACAAGTTGTAATAAAATTATATGAATTTTTTAGAGTCTTTTCCATCATAATAAACCCTTGTTTCTTTATTTTTTTCTTAATTAGGCTTGTAATCCTATTGTTCTTATTAAATAAGACTGCAAGTTTGTTCTCTTTTTAACCATCACACATCATTTTTGTTATCAAAGAAGGTTGGGTTTTACTTAAGAGGTGACCTAAAGAGTAATATCTCATTAATATAATTTAAGAGTAGGTCATGAAAAACAAAATTTCAATAAATTGAAATCATTGTACTTAGAGGAGGAGCCAAAGGTGGTGTAAGAGCAAGTCAAAGAAGATAACCAAGAGATGCTTTGCTAGAGGAGATAATAAATTTTTAGGCACACTTAGAAGCAATAAAAATCACTCAAATAATAAGTTTTGAGATATTTGATGTGAGTAAAGGAGAGGAAGAACCACCATAAGAAGTGGTAGAATAAGAAGAAGAAGAGAGAATGGAAGAAATACTCTTGAAAGCAATTATAGTAATAGTTTAAAATCCTAAATTAGAAGTTCTAGTGTATGCAACCACTCTGAATGTGGAATAAATTGTGGATTGGATCATTGCAATGGATAAATATTTTGAATATGAAAGAATAGAGGATGAAAATAAAGTGAAGTTTGCTATTATAATATTGAGAGGTCATGCATCCCTTTAGTAGAATGGAGTTCAAGATGAAAGAAGAAGAAAATAAAAATTTAAGATCAAGAGTTGGGATATAATGGTAGCCAAACTAAAAAGTAAGTTCATGCCAAAATATTACCAAATTATCCTATTCAAGAAGCTTCAAAACTTGAAGTAAAAGGATATGATAATGGACTATACAGAAGAGTTATCTAGGTAAATAATTAGAGTAGGTCATATAGAGGAGGATATGGAAAATATGGAAAGTTATATCAATGGTATAAGGTTTAATACACAAGATAAAATCAATATTTTATCCACAAGATCAATTGAGAAAGCATACCAATTTGAACTCAAAGCATAGGAAAATCTATCAAGAAAGCAAACACAACATTCTAGGGGAAGAGATAGAATTTTTAGATGTAGATCACAACATAGTGGTGGAAATTAGTAATAGGTCCACAATGAGGAAGCAAGCAAATCTCAAGGTCCAATTCAAACTACAAGAGGAGGATACTCATTCAAAGGTAGAATACCATATATAAGAGGTAGAGGGAGAGGATTTTGAGGTAAGTGTTTTAGGTGTAATAAGTATGAAGGTCACAAATCATATGAGTTCCCAAAGAATCCTCAAATATGTCATGTTAATATTGAGGGAAGCAATCAAATTTCTCAAGATGAAGAGGAAAGTGTGATATAACCATCACATGTGGATGAACCTAAAGTAGGAGAGTCTTTGCTGATGAAAAGAAGATTGCTCAAACCAAATAAGGAGATGAAGGAACTAGCCTAAGGAAAGACTTTATTCTTAACCACATGAAAATACAAAGGTGAGTGATGTAAAGTGATAATTTATAGTGGTATTACATATAATCTAGTTTCTTTTGAGATGGTTGAAAAAATAGTCTTGAAGAGATCAATACATCCTACACCTTATAAGGTGTCATGGATAAAAAAAGGACACCAAGTCTTGGTAAATGAGAAATAAAAAGTTGAATTTAAAATAGGTAATTATAATTTTAAGGTTTGTTGTGACATCATGCCCATGAATGTCTACCATGCATTATTAGTATTACCTTGGTAATTTGACAGGAAGATTATACATGATGGAAGAAGAAATACATATACTTTTGAGAAATATGGAAAGAAGTATACACTAATACCATTAAGAGATGTTCATGTAGTATTATAAGATAGTACTAATTTATTACTAATAAGTGGTAAAGATTTATTGAATATATTCAAAGAAGTAGTAAGTTGTGAAATAGTTATTAAGCCTAAAACAATAATCACAACCATTAAGCTGACTGGTCTACCCTTAGAGATTCAGAATTAGCTAAATGTATTTTTTGAGATAGTAGTGGATGATTTACCTAATAAACTACCTCTTATGACAAGCATAATCCACCATATATACTTCATTTTAGGAGCTAGTCTACCAAATAAGGTAACTTATAAAATGATGCCAAAAAAGAATAAAGAGATAAAAATACAAGTGTAGGAGTTGTTAGACAAAGTTATCATTAAGGATATTTTAAGTACATGTGTTTTCATAGAAATACTAATCCCTAAGAAGGATGGAGGATGGATAATGTGTATGAACTCTAAAACTATAAACAAGATCACAATCAGGTATAGATTTTCATTACCTAGAATTGATGATCGCATGGATTGTCTAAGTGGTGTAAGGTATTTTTCTAAGATATATTTGAAGAGTGGCTATCATCAGATAAGGATTAGAGAGGTATATAATGGAATATATATTTTAATGCCAATGATAGACTATATGAATGGATTATGATGCCAATTGGGTTGATTAACACTCTAAGCACTTTCATGAGGCTTATGAATGAGGTGTTTAAGGATTTCATAGGTAAGTTTTTCATTGTTTACCTAGATGATATTCTACTTTATATCTATTCAAAGGAATAACGTCTTAAGCACCTTAGAATGGTTATAAATAATTTACAAGAAGAGAAGTTGTTAATCAATATCAAGTAGTGAAATTTTATGAAGATAGAATTGGTTTATTAGGGTTTATCATTTCATGATAGGGCTTGAAGATGGATAAATAAAATGTCAAATCCATAATATAATGGCCTACTCTAAGGATTGTATTTGAGGTAAGGATATTTCATGGCTTGGCTAGATTCTATAGGAAATTCATTACAAACTTTAGTGGCATTTGTGCTCCAATAATTGAAACCATCAAAGGGAAAAAAAATAACTTTCAATGGGAAAAATTAGCTAAGAAAAGTTTTTAGGTCTTAAATAAAAATATCATAGAGAAACCTATTATAGTTTTACCTAACTTCAATAAAATTTTCCAAGTAGAATGTGATGCTAGTGAGCTTGTAATATGCGCTATTTTGAGCCAAGAAAGAAGGCCTATTACCTATTTTAGTGAGAATGTCAATGAATAAAATAAAAAATACTCAACTTATGATTATAATTTATATGCCATTATCTAAGTTTTGAATAAATTTAGGCACTACTTTTCTCCTAAATATTTTATACTCTATACAGATAACCATGCTTTACAATTTATTAATAGTCAAACCAAATTGAGTCAAAAGAACATGAAATGGATTGAGTATTTTCAAGGCTTTTATTTTTTTCTAAAGCATAATATTTGGAAATATAATAAGGTATTATATACATTAATTAGAATAAATCTGATTGTGCATGAATTTCAAGTGAATGTTTTAGGATTTGAATCATTAAAATACCTATATAAGGAAGATCCTAATTTCAAGGAGGCATGTGAAGCTTGTGAGAATCTTGTAAGCATAGATAGGAATCCATGGATGGAATACATGATATAATAATTACTATTATTCATGGGTATCCATCTATGGATACCTAGAGAATCCATGATAGAAAATTTGCTAAAGGAGAAACATAGTTGCAACTTAGTAGGGCATTTTGAGAAAACAAAGACACTTGCTCAATTGAGTTAAAATTACTATTGGTGAAAGATGAAATATGATGTGAATAATTTTTTAGAGAGATGAAAAATTTACCAACATGCCAAAGGAAGAATTTAGAATGTAGGCCTATACCATCCACTGCCTATTCCAAATAGGCCATGGGATTCAATAAGCATGGATTTTGTACTTGGTTTACCAAGGACACAATGAGGTAATGACTCTATTTTTTTAGTGTTTTATAGGTTTTCTAAGATTTTACATTTCATATCTTGTAATAAAACAAGTGATTCTACTAATATTACAAATTTATTCTTTAATGAGGTAATAAGATCACATGGGCTTCCTACAAGTATTGTGTCTAATAGAGATAAAATTTGTGGGGAATTTTTGGATAAAACTTTGGAATAAATTGGGGACTAAAATTCACTTTATTTCAGCTTACCATCCTTATAATTATGGCAAAATTAAAGTTGTCAATAGGAATCAAGGAAACGTACTCAAAATTTTGGAAGGTGATCACCCAAAACATTAAGATCAGGTGTTAGCTTAGGTAGAATTTGCATTAAATGATTCTATAAATATAAATAAAGGTTAAAACCCATTTAAAATTGTGTATTTAATCCATCCAAAATAATTATATGCACTAAGGAACTTGGGTAAGCAAGAGAAAAGAAGTTTAGAAGGTGATGACTTTGTTATAGCTATACAAGAGTTACATGAGCAGATCAAACAACATCTACAATTGAGTAAAATTAAGTATAATATAAATGATAATATGAGAAGAAAATAAGTTAATTTTGAGATAGGTGATTTAGTGTTATCACATCTTAAGAAATAGATATTTCTTAAGGGAGAGTATAACAAACTTAAATTGAAGAAAATTGGACCTTGTAAGGTCATAAGGAAATTTTATACCGATTCCTATGAGTTATAACTCCCATTTGACTTGGTATTTCACCCATATTTAATGTAGCATACCTATATCCTTTAAAATGAGATTAAAATTTATTAAAATCACCTAAAAACATTGATGAGTAGACCATTGACTGGGAAAAACAGTTGCCTAAAGCTCAACTAGATGAGATAAAATCTATTCTAGACAACAAGATGATAAAGAATACTAGAGGAAAAGAGTACTTTTAGTACTGGGTAAAATTAACAAACCATTAACTTGAGGATTTATCATGGATGACATATTCATAAATAGCTAAGCATGGAAATAATGTTGAAGACCTCATGAGTAGGAGCTCATGAACAATTTTTTTTCTCAAGGAGTCTTATGCATGTGTATGTACATAATAGATTAAATTTAGGTATTTTTTGCTCTTTAGAAGGTTTATTTTTTCAATTTTTTCCAATAAGATGCATCTCCTATGCTTCATTTGTCTATTTTAAGTCATTTTGGAATGTTTCTCATTTTTCTATCAAAACCAGGAAATTCAAATTTTTTAATTTGTTTTAAGATTTTTGGTGCTTTTCTTGACTCTTAATGGGTTGATAGGTCATGATATTTATTTTAAGTGACTAATAAGGTTATAATACATGTTGTAACTAATTTTAATGTCTTAATTCATACTCAGCTATGTAAAAATTCAACTAAGGTCAATCTTGGAGTTGAGTTCATTAGTTTGTTAAGATAGTTAGAGAGAATATAGGAGTTAGAGTGAAGAGTGGAAGAGGAAGAGAGAGTAAATGTACATGGGAAGAGTGTATAATACCAAATATAAATATAAATTCAATAATTTTTCAATAAAGGAGGAATATATCTCATAAAATAGGGTATTTTATTGTTAGATTGTATCACAAGTGAATGAAATAATGAAAATTTATTCATTCAAGATTATCCTTGTTATTTCAAGTTGAATACTCTAGTAAGTGTATTCTAATGTTTTCCTTAAATCATATATTTTCCTTGGAATGTGTTCTTTCAGTTTTTAGGTTTTAATAATACAAGGAGAACTATCATAGTTCATTAAAACCTATAGGTACAGTCAGTTCAAAGACATTTTTCTTCATGTTATGGATGTTTTCAAAGACTAAAGTTATTTTAGGAGGTATTAATTGATATGTAATACCTTTGAAAATTTTAATTTTTTAAAAATAATCACTAAAATTAAAATTTAACCTTTTTTAGCTCTCAGCTAGTGTGCAGGTTTGTAGGCCTAAAGGTTAGGGTTTTAAAAAAACTTATCTACAAAGAAAATGAACCAGTCAAAAAAATATAAACCTTTTTATAAGGTTTTATTTTGAGTTATTTTACAATATTAAATTGGTTTTAATAATTTTAAGCCTCTACATAAGGAGATATTCTAAAAACATGTTCAACAAGCCTAATAAGAAGGACTACAAACCCCATTTTGCATTTTTCTTGTAACTTCAAGATTGGTTAAAGGTGGAAGTGTATACCTTGAGTTGATATATTATTTTTTGAATGTGGAAAAAGTTTTGGTAACAATAAAATTCATTTTTTAATTTTGAGTTATGGTAATAAGGCTTATAGGCCTAGTAATCTACAAAACCTTATTTTTTACATACATTGAAGTTTCAAGCAAATATAAAGACAAAGATTAGTTGTAAAAGTTGAAATGACATTTTATGAATGTTTTAGAGTATTTTAAATCATAATAAACCCTTTTTTATTTATTTTTTTCTCAATTTACTCTCATTGAAGAAGACTACAATCTTGTTCTCTTTTCAATCATCACCCATCACTTCTTCAGACCAAATGAATGAAGGGCAAGCCCATTGGATATTTTTTAATGGTGGATTAAGTTGAAAAGTTAGCGATGGATTATATGGTGTGTGATTTATCTATCATCAACATCAAATGTTTTATTAACAATTGTATCAATTGATTACTATTTTGGGCTTCTTGTTTAATAATTTCCACTCATTATGTAGTTTGAGGGAGCTAGGTTCTCAACTGGATAGAGGATATATCTGATGTAGGGCATATGCCTAAAAATTATTACCTCAATAAATACATCTGATCTTAGTATTTATTCCTTTAATAATATCTAACTTATATTGTATCTACAGGTATATTTATTGTTGCTTGACCTCTCTTGATCAAATTCTTTTCTTTAGGCTTATTTATCTAGTAGCCCTATTTAGACACAAATTTAGATGGTTTTCAAAATAAAAAAGGTTTATTGATGATATAAACATATACTTTTATACCCTTTATCCCCATAATGCTTCACACCAAATTTCATGACTCAAATATCATTGATAGTACAGTTTTTTTGCACCCTTCTTCCCAATGATGTCTCTCCTAGACCTATTCAATCACATAAAATTAGAGACCATATGGTACCAAATAAATACTTCATGAATCATCTATTATACATAAAAAAATAGTATATTTCAAATTTCTATAATTTTTTGAGGGTGTAAAATCATAATAATTGAGTTGTAAAATTAAACCCTAGGTTAGTTGAACACATAGGTTTGTGTAAGTTGAAAGTACAATAAAAGGGTTTATATGAGTTTTATGAAACTTAAAAATGATACTAATACCTGTAAAATTTATTTCCCCATATCCTTCAACTCTCCAAATAGTCATTTATCTTTGATCAATCCTCATAAGACTTCAATCAACCATTATATAGAATTTTGTGTTCTCAAACATTTACTGTGTGGTAGTCTAAGTGATATATTTGCACTTCAATTAGGTTTTTGGGATTATAAATAACTTTTATTCACAAATTATATATTATCCATAAATATTTTAAACCAAAAAAATCCAAGAACCACTTAATCAATCATCTAACCTACATCTGTACTTGATTTTGTTGATTGTGTATGGGTAGAATTCTTGCACAGATAATTTTATAGATTATCACCTTATAATTAGATATTTAAAATTATAAAATGATAATTATCTTCCTTAAAAATTCCTTACTATTTTTTATACTATGAAAAACTCAAGAATCTCTCAAAACTACCATGATAAACACATTTTACTTCATATTCCTAACAATGTCTCTAATTGTAACCTCACAGTCTTAAATACAACCATGTAACTTAGACACTCTTAAAAGACCTAAAAATACATAAAAATAATATAAGTTAATAACATACATTCAACATAAAATTCTTAGGATATTTATAACAAAAAATCACACATCTTTTTATTGATTTCAGTGCATCTAAAATAGTCATGTACATAATTTTCTTGGGAAGGCAGAGTTTTTCTTCAAAATTTGATCTTTTTTTTTATTTTTAAAAAATCTCTACCTTTATTCATAAAATTTATAATTTCCCTATTAATCTAATACAAATCCATAAAAAACTCTCTCCCTATCTACATGCATAACCATCTATTTTTAATGTTAAAACATGCAAGAAAATTTCCTTCCAAGACTAACCCACGTAAGGTGGTAGTTACATGACAACTTTATTGGATCATTTATATTTTTATATGACTTTCACATTTAATTACCACTTAAACATAGGACCTTTTAGGGTCATTTACAAAAATTAGATCACACACAAGACTCCTAAACACCCCACAAGCTAGTCTAGAGAATTCAAATTTTTAAATTAGTTATTTTGGTGGGAAACTCCAAAAGGATATTATAAACATAATAATGGACAATATAAGACATATAAAACCTTGAAAAGACAAAATTTGGTCATAATAAACCTATAAAACACAATTACATTCTTTGTACCTTGTGATGTTCTCCATCATACTCCCTTAGTAGGGAAAATTTTGAGCTCCAGCTAAAATGCTCCTTGTCCACATTTTTTCTTACTTTATAATTCTTCATGTTATGCTTCTCTAATATTATCTTATTATTTTACCTCTTTTTATTTTCATTTATCCTTATTTGGTTCTTATATCTTTACCTTTTTGTCTTGCCTTGTCTCTTTTCATACTCATATTCTATCTCTATGAGGTGTATAACCTGATCCAAATCCTTGTCTACCTCATATTATATATCCTCCATCTCTAAATTCTCTCCATCATGATTTTCCCTTAATGTCTAATCTTCATTCTTCAATTTTTATTTTAACTCATAACTTTCTTCTTCATTTATCTTGATTGGTTATTTCAATCTTGGTTGGTCTTGCTTCTTGATCATGCATTATTATTCATCCTCATGATATAATGTCTACTCATAACTCTACTCTTCCTTAGAAATCTCCTTTAAATATTCTATATACTTTTCATAACACTCCACCATCTCATTTTGAGTCTTCTCATTGACCCAATTAGGTTCATAATACCACAACATTACTTAGCATGTTCTCACCTTTATTTTATCATGTATACCTTACACTAACTTAGTCATAATATTTCCCATTGAATATGTCAAATTTTTACCTTGTTCTTACTTCCCTTGCTTGCTATCTATCTTGCTTGTTTGTGGATATCCTTCCATGAGCCTTTGTTATTCAATCTTTACTTACTTCTTGGATTGGTTCTAAGGCTCATGTTTCCCTCTCTTTTATGTATCCATGTTAATTTTCTCTCACTCCTTTTAATCTCTATAGGACTGATATTTTCATCCTCCAATTATACATTCTCCATCAACCTACCTTCTTTTCTACTCTTATCACTTTCTTTCTCAATCAGGCATTCTTGTGCTTTCTTGTTTCTTTCATCCATATGATCATGGAGTGACTCCTATTTCTCATCTTAAAACCTATAATATCATGTTTAGGGCCTCTCAAATTATATCCATGACTTGATAGTCTCTTTTGGGACATCATGTTCTCATCCATACTCTTTTATTCATGTATGCTTATTCAAAGCTTCACTAGGCTGCTCTCTCATCTTTTGGAGTTCCTTCACCTATTATTTCTACTCTTTTTTTACATTATCAACTATCCATACTCATTATTTAATCAAATCACTTGACCTCATACTCAACTTACCTTGGTTAACCACTTTATTCGCATCACCTTATTCATCTTCTTGGTTGTAATTATTTGTTTGATTATGATTTTATACCTCTATATGACTTGTAACTTCATCTTCAACACCTTATATATCATTTTCTTGATTCAAAATATTTAGTAACTCAGACTTAGTTACTCTATCATAGGCTTTTTTCCAACTTCATCTTCATCTACATCTTTTACATCAACTTTTTTTGGGATTCATCCTTCATCAAAGTCAAATTATACTCCTTTTTTGTTGTATATTTAGTTTTCCAAGAACTTCATGAGGTGATTTAACTTCATCTTTAATTTTAATGAGCCAATCCATCAATTCCATTATTTAATAGCATTGAAAACCAAAACTTGAAACTCTTTATTTTCTCCAAATTTTATTAAATTCAATTCTCTCTCTTTGATGCCTTTCATGAGGCATTATTCTTCTTGAAGATCCTCTTCTCCAAGCACTTCTCCTTCTTCATGATATAAAATCACCATACCTCTATATTCTACTTCCCAATTTGATTTTTATTCACCAGAATCATGCTACTATGATTTTTATTATTCATGCCTTCAAATTTTATGTCCATAACATGGAATTATTCCTCATTCACTTTTGTACCTTCATACACACATGAAAATAAATCCTTAGATTCAAAAACTTGAGGCTTGTTTACCTCCATTTTCTCCTTCTTAGGTTGATTTGTCTCCATGACTGCTTCCTTATTCATAAGGTGATGTTCACATCCCTCATGCTCATCTCTCATGAGCTTCTTCATCTCCTCTTTGATTTGCTTATATATAAACTTCTTATTCTTCTCATTGTATCTCATGATAATATTTCTTCTTCTCTCCACAAGTAACCTTATAGGCCACTTAATCCTCTTCTTCTTCATAACCCAACCATACCATTGGCTCTCTTCTTTAACACTCTCTTATTGTAATCCTATAACTTAGATTCATTAAATATCCATATCAATCTTTAACAGATTCAAAATATCAACCTTTAATAAAAACATAATATATACCAAGAGCTCACTTGTAATACCACTTGATGTAGGTGTTATCAATCAAATTTACACCCTTTGGAATGTAGTTCAATCCTTAAAAAATTTATGTAACATGGAAACACCTCAAGGTTTTGGGTACCCTATTATAGAGGTGAATTTCTAGGTTAAAGGTTTAGCTCCCCTTGATGAATCACTTAGGCTCAAAAACTAATCTACAGCTTGATAGAAAAAGGGAGAAAAACCTATTATAATGGGAGTGGTGTACCAAATATGATTTGAATACTACCAACCAACTATGAATACACTTAAAACAAGAGACTAATGTGCACATGACACTACTCTAAATCTACCTTTATATATCAATGTTTCTCATGAAGGTTATGAAGAATGTTTAGGCTAGGATGACTAGTCAAGAGGTCATGAATTGACACTAATGAAAATACTACTCACTAAAAAAATACACCTCACTTTGACACTTCAAGAGACCTAAAAAAAGGATTCCAAACTAAAAATGAATTCTAAAAAAGGATAAGCATGCCAAGGAAGCAAGAATATCACTTAGCAAGATAAAATAGTCAGGCATGCATATTGAAACTAGTCCATAGAGAAGGTAAAACCATACTATTCTCATTGATATAATTATACAAATGGGTATGGCTTCACCATACCTAGGTGGAGGATACAAAATTATACTATCAAGGCTCAATATATAGAGAAATTTGAGATAAGAAGGAAAAGGGTGTAGGGGGGAGAGAGAGAGAGAGAGAGAGAGAGAGAGAGAGAGAGAGAGAGAGAGAGAGAGAGAGAGAGAGAGAGAGAGAGAGAGAGAGAGAAAAGAGACATGTGTCCAAAAGAGAGTTAAAATAAGAAATGAGTTTGAAACTTCACCATAAAGTTTTCAATGACAATTTTTTTTCTCCTTAAGATACTTTTCTACTCCAAGTGGTGTGTAAGTTTCAAACTTTGCTTGACACCTTACCTAGCTCTCTAAAATTGCCCTTTGCCTTGGCTTGTGGAATGACAAGTTGACTTATTGATGGTAATGTCATGTTGAGCTAAATATTTTCTCTGATATTGACACCTTTCAAATTATTTATAAAGTCTCCCTTTGACACATCACCTTATTCTCTTATTAGGTGTCTAGAAGTCTTTTCATCTCACTAGGCCAATCTTGCTTACAAGTGTAAAAACTTTAGTTCATCTTATCCAACTAATTATCTCTCCTTATATTGCCTTTTCACATCATATTAAACCTTAAAAAACTCATTTATAGGTCTCAAACTACCCTTAAGAATTTGTTTTGCACCAAAAGGCCTCATTTGGCCTCATTCCTTGTATCCCTAAAAATGTGTAAACCTCCTTGTGTATGGAAGTTTACAGATGTTAATAACAAAATAATGTAATATTTGAGGACCCATTATGTCTTTACAACACCATTCCAATAGTCATGTCCTTAAAGTGAGTGTAAGTGTCTTTTTTTGCCTTTCTCTCTCCCAATTAGGCTTTAATTAGGTATCCTTGTCTAGAAGACTAATTTTCTATTCCATATCTCTCCAAAAAGTGTGAAACCACCCAAAATAAATTTATTAAATTTAATTATTATATCACCAACCTCCATGTCAAATTTTAGGCTTTGAGACCCTGTGGAAATGTGAGAACCATGAAATGGCCTTGAAACCTTGTCTCCTTTTAGCCTATTTGAGGTTTCCTTGAAAAATGATCTTTGTTTGATAAATTTTAGAAAGTATAGTACATATTTTTGGGATTTAATATGTGTGACACATCCTAAATTACCAATTCCAATAGTTTTTGAGTTTTTTGTTGCTTAAAACCCTACAAAACACCTTAAAACCTTAAAAATAGTGCATTTAATGTAGTCCATATAGCTATAAGTATAGACAAAGTACACCTAGATAATATAATTGGAGTCCTAAAAAATTTCCATGAGGTTTCAAGTTCAACACATGTCATTTAATGTGCTTTGGAGGCTCATTTATCTCAACTAGTCATTAAAGAGCTTGTTGGCAGCCTATGAGTGCTTTGAGGTCTTAACGTTAATTTATAAAGGAAAGGCTCTGGATGAACATCCAAATTTGATGAATCATGATTTTATATGGGGTTCCTATTATTCCTAATATCTTGAGCCACCATTCATACTTTCGTGGGATATATGATCATGTTTAGGAGACCCTCAAGCTAACAGACTATGTGTTTGTAAGATCTAGAGAGAGATGAGGTATGTGGGTGGTGTTCTAAGTTTTATTTTGAGTTTAAAATGGCCTCCATAGGTATAATGCATCCACCATGAATGTATCCCATGATTATCTTGTCACATTTCTTTTCCAACCCTATTATATCCTTCATCAACTCATGTTATGGCTCTTGAGCAAGTCAATGCTAGTGACACTAGTTGACTGTGTTTGAGACATTTCTCATATATTTCAAGATCTAGGACATCATACATGATTTTATAAGGTATTTATCACCTCCTTAGGTTCCTAAATTTTCTCATATGAACTCAAACTAACCACCTTCTCATGATTGTCCTTGTAGGTCTTTGTATGTAGTTAGGCTTGTCCTACTAAGCCTAAATAGGGGTTCAACATTTTTTCCCCTTTCTTACTAAGTATGAGGATATTTTGGAGATATAATATCACCATGAAACTAAAATAAAGTGTTATACCTTTCCTAAAACTTCTCATAGACCCTAACTCTCTCAAAATAAGCAAAAATTTCCATGAGGGTAGTCAGACTTGTAGACATTTATTTGACTATGTATGTAAGGGTTTGAATGAATTTTGTTTGATCATCTTATTATCTAACCTTTATTTTATTTTCATAAACCTAAAATTATTTTACTCACCTTTAATTTCTCTTTAATTATACCCCAATGTTTCTTCATGTACTATGCCTTCTCTTTAGGTTGAAATCGGCCTACTCTTGACTGTAATATGTAGGTGTTCATTAGAGAAGTTTGAGTGTATTTAAGGGATTTAGAACTTAAATTTATAATAATTGAACCTATAAATTAATATTTAATAATATTTATAGTTTTTAACCTCCTTTAACTTTCCCAAAACACTACCTTCACAAACACACACACACACACACACACTGTTCAAGACTACCTTCTCAAAAGGTGGTTGTAGGTGATCATTAGGAAAGAGTTTGATCATGTGGTCTTGAGCTTGGATTTATAAACTCCACCATGAAACCTTAATATTATCCAAACCTTTTTTTAATCTCTTTTTTATTTTATACAAGTCTCATTGAATTTTCATATCATTTTACTCTTGTATTTGTACACAGAACTATGTATGAACACCAAAGCCTGTAGATTCTCTCTCATCTAACCTTCATTTATTTTCAAAAACTTAGGTGATTAATTTACCTATACCTTATCAATTAATTCTTTAAATTATTTTCATGTTTCCAACCAATTATCCCTATTTGGCAATTATCTCTTTTAGTTAAAAATAAGTACCTGCAGGTATGTAACTTGTAGGTCTCTATTTTGCTTGTATAATTGTCAAGATAGAGTCTCTTGAGTCCTTTTGACACTTTGATACTATAAATTTATTTTCCATTTATTTTACACCCTTTAAATAATCCTATATACTTTTTACCAATGTTGTATCATCCTCAACTTGTCTATTTGGTCTATACAGGCTTATGTATACAATTATCTCAAGGCTTTGCATGGAAGTTGGAGTCCTAAGTAATCATCCATGTTATTGATGATTCAAAAGAGTTATATAGTTTTAAATGAGTGTATATTATTTTTAATTAAATTTATCCATTTAAAATAAACTTTTAATATGAAACCTAAATCATGAAAGCTCACTTACAGATCTGCAGACATGTGAGTGACTAATACACCTCTGTATTATTTGAAAATAGATGTTGGAATTTATTCTCACTTTTTTAAATATAAAATGTCTCAAAGTTTTTTTATTATACTAAAATTTACTTCTTAATGAGTTTAATACTATTATACACCCTTAAACAAGGCAAAGCCAAATCTTGTTACTCCATTGTTGCAAGCAACTTGCATACATAGTCATCAAAATGAGAGAGCATTGTGAATTGCTTGGATAAGGTGTTATTAGAGTAGAAAATGGATACATTATGGTATTATAATTAATTATATGAATTAAAAAATTATATTAAATCTTCATTCATCACCTCAAATAATAAAAACCATGGAACAAATAGAAATTATGATAGTCACTCTATAAATTGTTCAAGAGAGTAGCTTTCCTTGCCAAATGTCTTCCCACAAGTTCCAAAATAGTGGATGAAGGTGTAAAATGGTTTTTAATACCTTTTAGGATACTTTTAATTTGATTTTATTCAGCCAAAAAGTTCACACTTGCATGGGAATTGCATAAAACTCAAATTATGGGGATTTGAGCCTCAAAAAATCACCTTAGCTCCTTAGTGAGTGTTCATAAAACTAATGAGATAAATAAAAAAACCAATATCAGTAATTTATATCCTATATGGGTCCAAAAATTTGGTCAAAATCTTAGATGCTAACTCCACCTGTACAGCATATACCATGCATTTGAATTTGGCCTTTCTAAGCTTTTGAAGGTAACAATGGGAGAGAGAGAGTGTCTAATACATTTATAAGACCTAAAACTTGATCCTAATATTTAAAAAGGACTTTTATAATATTAAGGGATGTTATGAAACCACTTTTACCTATAGGTGATCTCAACAAGTCTATACAAGTACCTTAACTCCCTTATTTGGCATTGAAACACAAGATTCTAACTTATTCTTGACTTGTAACTGCCATATACACATTAGAAAATATTTTTCAAGCTTAAACAAGTGTCATGTATGGATAAATCACCTTATTGGGCCTTATTATACATTAGATTTGGTCAAAAACCTCTTTTTCCATCATTAAGCTTTACCTTAAAGTTTTCAAAAGAAACTTAACCTTTCCAAAACATCATGAAATTATTGTATAAGCTAATTGAGGCATTAAATGACCTTTAAGGACACATAATTACCTATTATGTCACTTTAACAAGTCTCATTACACCATGAAATAACTAGGCTAGTACACATAAAGATAAAGTATTACCTTAATTTCTCCAAATAAACCTTAAATAATGATAATAAGGTTTTATGAAGACCTATTAGAGATTATATAAGACATGACAAGACTTTGAAGTAGGTTATCAAGACATGACACTCATTTTTTTTGCATGTAGTGGTTGACCTTTTGACCTTGGGGTTAAAATTCATCGATAGTAGGGTCTATGCCTACAATCTCTTACCTCATTAACTAGCTTTGTTCTTCTTCTTGATGCCTTCAATAATATCTAACTTAGATTGCCTCTATAATTGCATTACTTTTTGCTTGACCTCTTTTGATAAATTTCTCTTCTTTAGGCTTCTTTCTCTATTAGCCCTATTTAAACACAAATTTAGATAAATTTCCTAATTTAGAGGGGTTATTGATGATCTAAACATATATTTTGATACCCTCTCTCCCCATTATGATTCACACTAAATTTCATGACTTAAATCTCATTGGTATTACTCTTTTTATTGCACCCTTCTTCTCAATTAGGTCTCTCCTAGTCCTATTCAATCACTTAGATTTAGAGACCATACTAGACCATATCCTACCAGCTCAAGACCTCATGAATCCTATAGTATACATCAAAAAATAGTAGATCACAAATTTTAAAAAAAATTGGAGGGTGGAAACTCAAAATAAGTGAGTTGAAATATTAAACCCTAGGTTAGTTGAACACACAAGCCTGTGTAGGTTGAGAGCACAATAAAAGGGTTTAAATGAGTTTTATGACACCTCAAAATCTAATAATACTTGGAAAATTTCTATCCCCACCTCCTTCAACTCTCCCAATATGAATTTGTTTTTGATCAATCCTTAGAAGACTTCAATCAACCATTATATAGAATTTTGTGTTCTCAAATGTGGACTGTGTGGAATTTTAAGTGATCTTTTTTCTCTTAAATTGAGTTTTTTGGATTATAAATAGGTTAAATTCACCAAGAATATATTATAAATATATATTTTAAACCAAAACAATCTAAGGAACACTTAATCAATCATCCAACCTACCTCTCTACTTGATCTTGTTGACTGTGTGTGGACAGAGTTCTTGCATGGATATTACTATAGATTATTACCTTCTAATTGGATATTTAAACTTCAAAAATGACCATTATCTTCCTTAATAATTCCCTAATACTTTGAACAAATCAATAATATCTCAAAAATACCATGAGAACACATTTTACTTCACATTCCTAACACTATGCGTGACTGTAACCTCACAATCTTCAATATAACCTTGTAACATGTTAAGGTGTGGAGCTAAAGGCTTCACCAAAGGAGTGTTTCACAAAGTTGCAGGTTTACATAGTCACCGACATTGGTCAAGAGCGATCGACGTCGGTTAGGAGCAGACCAGGAGATGCCAGCGTCGGCAGGAATCGGCCGACGTCGATCACAAGCAAACGGGCAGGAACCAACGTCGGTTACCTATGCGTCCAAAAAGATATTTCCATGGACAGAACAAAGTGTTTGCATGATAGGATTAAGTGATAGTCTTAAGTCTACGTCTCTATTATTAGTAAGACTGTTTAGAGCCCTTGATTAGGAGGTGCATCTGATGGCTGTAGTTGTATGCTCATGATTCCTAATTATTATATAATAGGATAGATCTTCTTAGCTTATTGTAATGTATGAGTAAATATTGAACAGTACAGAATTGTATATGTGAATCATTCCAAGTTGTTGGAGTTTATTGTACTTGAGAGAGAGAGAGAGAGCTCTTGAGGGAAAGAGATCTAGAGAGAGATTTGTACATCTGAGAGAGGTGTGGAAGAAAAGAAGTTTCTTCAATTGTATTCCTTTTGTAAAGAGTTTAATACAAGTTTTCACGGTGGTTTCTTGTATCTCTTGTTCTTTACTATTTATCATTCTAGTTACTTATCATTCTGGTTAATTCTACATTTAATTACTTTCATATTGTAATCAACATTGTTGGTTGATCCCCAACAAGTGGTATCAAAGCTCAGGTTGACTAACAGGTGTTTCAGATCTGGTTAGTGTGTATTGATTACAGGGTACTCACAGGGTTTCTGCAGAGATTTCTATTTGAGTGGGAGAAGCAATGGTAGAAGAAAGTAAACTGAGAATGGAGAAGTTTAATGGCAAAAATTATCAACATTAGAGAATGCAGATAGAGGATTATCTGTATCATAAAGATCTATACTTACCGTTAGGTGGGATTGCAAAGAAGCCCACAGACATGGATGATGAAGAATGGGAAGTTCTTAATAGAAAGGCTCTGGGGTCTATAAGACTGAGTCTGGCATCTACTATGATATCTAATTTATCACAGGAAAAAACAATGGTAGAGTTAATGACTACTTTAGAAAATATGTATGAAAAAACCTCAACTTCTAATAAGGTATATCTTATGAAGCACTTATTTAATTTGCGTATGTAGGAAGGTGGATTTGTATCTAATCATCTGAATGATTTCCATGGAATTGTAAATCAATTAAGTTTAGTCAAAATAGTGTTTGATGATGAAATTAAAGCTCTTTTAATATTATGTTCTTTGCCTGAAAGCTGGCATAGCTTAGTAATGGCAGTTAGTAATATTGCATCTGCTTCAAATATTTTAAAAGTAGAGGATGGTGTTAGTGTAATCTTGAATGAAGAAATTCGTAGGAAAAGCACAGAGGAAACATCAGGGAATGCTTTAAGTTTTGAGAGTAAGGGAAGGAAAAAAGAGAAGGGAAAGAAAGGGATATCAAGGTCTAATTCAAAGGTGAGAGGTAGATCCAAATCCAGAATCTTTTCTATTTATCATTCTAGTTACTTATCATTCTGGTTAATTCCACATTTAATTGCTTTCATATTGTAATCAACATTGTTGGTTGATCCCCAACATAACATAGACACTCTTCAAATACCTCATAATCCATCCAAATCATCTAGATTACATACATTCAACATACAATTATTATGAGATTCATAACACAAAATCACACATATTTTTATTGATTTCATTGCATCTAAAATACTCATGTACTTAATTTTATTGGGAAGGTAGAGTTTTTCCAAAATTTGATATTTTATTTATTTTTCCAGACTCTCTACCTTTATTCCTTGAAGTTATCCTTTCCCTATTACTCTAATAAAACTCCCTATAACACTCTATCCCTATCTATATTCATAACCATCCTTTTTCAATGCTAAAACATGCAAGAAAACATCCTTCCAAGGCCAACCCACGTAGGGTGGCAGTTACACAACAACTTTCTTGGCTCATTTCTCTTTTAATATGATTTCCACATTGAATTACAACTTACACACTATCCTAGGACATTTTAGGATCATTTACAAACATTGGATTACATACAAGACTCCTACACACCCCATAAACTAGTTGAGGAAATTCAAATTTTTTGATTAGCCATTTTGGTGAGAAACTCTAAAAGGCTTACTAACATACTAACTCAATAATCCTACTAACTCAAAAACATCCCAATGGACCCTCTAATACATCTAACATCCTGACAAGACCAAAATTGGTCATAATAAACCTCTAAAAATAATTACATACTTTATACCTTGTGATGTTCTACATCAATATCTAATAGAATTCAAGGCTTCAATTACTCTATTAAGGCACTGCTAGATATGTTATTAATTAATAAATTAAAAATTGACACTACACCATCCAAAAAAATGGGAAAGGAGATTCTGGTTAGTTCTAGTAAATTAGTGTATATTTGTTTCATTTGAACTTCAGAATGACTATGGATTATAGAAGCCATAAATATCAAGATTTTAATCCTTCAAAACATTGAAAAATTAAATACATGTTTAATCCAATTAAATAAAATTACTTAAAAAGTGTGAAATTATGAAATCCTAGTGATTATTGTGTGTACAATAGTATTACAAATTGCATACATTGAAACAATGCGTTCAAGAGCACAGAGCGTATAACACACAAAGATATGGTTAAAAAAGAATATGTAAGCAAGACCACTCATTAAAATATGTTACAACCTTCTACGGCTATCACCTATTCACCTTAGTACTACATTTCATCAAATTGTTGATCTTTCTTTGATTTGTTAACTACATCATGACCTAAATTTTAAACATGTACGACCTCCCTTAATCACTACATCATTCCATTTATAATAAGTTTTATTAAGTAATGATAAATATAAATATAATCACTATAATATAATTTAATATTATAATATTAATATATAATATTATATTTATAATATTAATAAATATAATATTATATTATAATATTTATGGATATTATTATATTATATTATTATTTTTGTATATATTATATTATTATTATATATCTTTAAATTATATATATTTATTTAACCCTTTTTGTAAATATATCATGTGAAGGGTTAAGGGGGTATAATAGCCTATACACAAGGATGGATACACATTCTAAAGTAGGCCAATTAATTTTAAACTCAAATAAATGAATATTTTGAATTAAAATACTGAGATGTGCTAAATATAGGAAGTACCAAATTTGAAAGATATTCTATTGATTACAATGTCATAAAGAAATGATACTTATATTTATTTATAACACAAATATGAATTGTATACAGGCATAAGTGTGTAGGATTAGGATTCTGAGATAGTCATCATATTCTATAAATGATGTTTCTAGAGTCATGAACACTAATGTCAACCTTGGGACACTACTATTGATGTTATTGTCTATTATGTGATGCTATAGTCTAATACAAAATATATGTTAGACTGTGATGTGACCAATTTCATTATTCTATTTTTTTATCACATTTATGCTGGCATATTCAAATATTGATCACATGTTGTATATGCTTGCTTATATATAAAACCCAAATTCTTCACCCTTGGGATGTGTTTTTCCAAAAATGGGTTAGTGAGATCATGGTGTCAAGTTGACCTCAAATACCCCTTTGTCAATGAGCATTGCCTACATATCCAACACTCTAAGGAAGGCCTTAGACTTATGTAGTTCTCCCCTATGTGTGGGACTATATGTGAAAAATCGTGTAATATGTCATATATAGATGCATGCAATGATATATCTTTTAATTTGACAAATACCACTCATGGGATTCTCTTTAGATGATTCAAAACTTTTGTATGATTTCTCCTATTATTTATAAATAAATTCATATGAATAGGGTATAATAACTCAATTGAGTGTTTGATTGAATAAGCCTTAATAGGTGCTTATTTGTTATTTTATAGATGAATAATGAGAAGGATTAGACTTATATTTATATTATAAAGTTTGAAAATATCTCATGGTAGGATTCAATAAGACAAATATTTTGACCCATAGGTTTTGAATAATTTATAATTTGGATGTCTTTTGAGTACTGGACACTACATAAGGATCTAGACACTAGTGTTGACGCTAGTATCCCTCTATGGCTAGTAGTGTCTAGAAGGATAGAAAATAGTTGAGGATATAAAAATAATAGTAAAAGATGTATATAAGGTTTTGAGTTTTTGGTATAATACAAGAGATCTATGTCATCATATTGATAAGGGTCAGACTATAATATAAGTAATTAGGCATAGTGAGATGGTGAATGCAAGCCTTCTGGTAGCAATAAGGTCCAAAATTAAAAGTTAGAGCCTTGATTGGTATATTTCAAATGTACAGGACTGAGATGCTATAAATATTAAATTTTAGTATCTATATTTCCCCCCAAACTTTAATCTAGTGATTCATAAGGATGAAATTACTAGGTTAAAAGAAATAAATGTGCACCTAGGTGTGTACAACACACCTTGATTTTGCTCGATCCCACTTTGAGTGTTTTGATAGTGTATGACCTATAAATAAGATCATGTTACAATATAAATTATTGCATATAATCTAAATTTTTAAATAATTTAGATACTTGAAAGGAAAGAGAGCAAGGAAGGAGTACACCTTATTATTGATGCAACCATGTTGTCCCTTTATACTTTGCTTGGTGACTATGGTTCCTTAATAAGCATTGGATTTGAGAGAGGTTAAAAATTGAACCTTGGATATTTTAAAATGGATATTAGAAGGTATCATTCCCCTAATTTTGTGTAAGTATGAGTTGTGACATGACCATTGAGATCATTAAATCTCAATCGTACAATCCAATTGTGAATATATAATCTGGTGAGGGTGATTGATTTAATAAACTCGTCTTATAAATATAGTGAGGTTGGATGATTTAATCAACCCACCTATAAATATAGTGAGGTTTAATGAATTAATCAATTTAACCTATAAATAGAATAAACTATTGTAGATAGAAAAGGTTCAATAACAATACTTCCTAGTTAAATTGGTGCTTCTTGGTGACAATAATCTGGAGATATCAGTGGTAAATTTGTAATTTTTGGTGAAATATCATGGAATATGTGCCTATAATATGTCTCAAACTAGAGTATATGTGTCACAAATATGAAAAACATTGTTTCAAATCTTGTAAAAATTTGATACAATATATAGGAGTTTGACCCAAATGTATATATTAATCATGTAATTATACAAGAGATTGTGTAATTGTGGATTTCATGTCTTGGTAACATGACCCCACTAAAATATGGATATATTAAGAATCGAGTAAGTGTGGAGGCCATATCTTATATCATTCTCCCACTAAAATCTATAAATTATGTAAATATCAAGGTCATGCATTTATGACATACTCCCATTGATATTCACCCCTTGAGGTGAAGGAAAATAGAATTTGGTAGTTACCTTATCTCAAAAGGGATAATAAAACCACATCATATGTGTATGAATCATGTAGCATGTGTGATTAATGAGTGTGTGTGTGTGTGTGTGTGAATGAAACATATAGTATGTGATCACATCAAGCCCAAATATGCCTAGTATGTATCATGGCAACATCTAAAAAATATAAGTACAAGCTCAATAAACAATCAAGCACGCACAATGTAATGAAAAAGAATGGTCTAAGGAGACCTCATACAAGGGACATGTTCAAATGTCACACAATCAAAATGAAATGGAATATTTAGGTTTTCAATCAATGTATAATTACATATTAAAATGTCCAAACAACATGCAATGGCACAAGGTCCAACAAACAAGGAACATATTCAAATGTTCCACAAACAAAATAATAGAAAGCAATGAAATACACTCTAAGAAGTGAAAATGTGAATAAATGAAGTATAAGCAACCATCATAAACATATTATACTAGTCCTTTCATTTATATTTTAGTAAAATATGTCATGTAACATAGCATATCAAGTATAATGTGAAATATATGAGCATGGATGTAGACATGCATAAGCGTCAGTATATAAGCTCAAACATGATAATGTATAAATGATCATAAAGGATATTTAACCTCTATCAATTATGATCAATTAAGTGTATCTCCTAGAATCCAAACGAGCCACTATTGTTTGGTAGAGAGGGTAAAAATGAACACCTAATACGCTGAAAGACACGAGAAGCCACTAGAGGTTTAAGGTATCTATCTAGTTGTTCAGCTTGCACTAGGCCAAGGATGGACTTGAAAACTAGGTTAGGGCTATTGTGATCAAGTGCACAAATGATTCATGATTCTCTAATTGGTCTAATCACATATTTGTAAGTAACTAAGGGGAAATAATGTGTTTTAAGAAAAAAAAAACTATACTTTTCAAACAAGTAAGCAATACCAAGCAAGGAAAAACAATTAAGAATCATGAAAATCTAATGAATGAAGAATGGTTTTGAATTTAAATACATTTTCAAGGAGAGAATGACTAAACCTTTAAAAACCTATGTTAATGTTTGTTTAAATAAATAAAACCTATCATGTAATCACTAACCCTATCAAATATAGTACACTACACTAGCTAAATGGTTTTACATTGCAATCAAGGTTCCCTCAGATCATTCTCAAACATAATGCAAGTTATATACTAACCATGAGTCCAATTTTTATCTATAATGGAGGAATACTAATTTCTAATGTAGAGCCTTGTTTAATCTAATGTCAACAATCTAGGAGATCAGGTGAGGTAGCATCAAACAAAAGGTGTGGATGCTAATATAAGTGCACAAATTAGGTGCAATGCTAATAAAGGGAGAATAAGAGAAATAAATAGTTAAGTAAAGATTACCTAAGAGCATCAATGGTGTATTCAATTCAACAAGCATGTATGTGAATCTCTATCAAGAGGGAAAAAAAATCTAAATGGGATCTGAATGATCAAGAATGAATCAAGAGAGATCGAAGGTCAAGAGAGGGTTGAAATAAATGTTTTCAAGTAAAAAATGGTATCCCAAGGGTCAGACGTTCAAAAATAGTGCTCATTCATGACTATTTGGGAATGGATAAAATGCAAAAGGGCAAACTCTGAAAGAGTTTCAACTTAGGCCACTAGTTAGGTAGGTAAACAAATATCCTATGCCACTATTTATATCCCATAACTAGTAACCTAATCTAATAGCCTCATAAAGGGTCTCCAAGGTGCACAAAATGGGCCCTGTGGGGTGTGGAAGCTCTAGTAGAGTGCAGGAAAGGTCTAGAAGGGTACATAATGGAATGGGGATCTCTCCAAGTGATTGAGTAGGATTAAATAAGACTCATAGTGATCGGTAGTATACATGATGAGCATATATGTAATCATCAGGAGGAATATGGTAAGAATAATCACAATTACATATGAGTGTGAGGTACAAGCAATCGGTGTTTAATATAAAAAGGAGTGTTTTGCAGTAATTAAAATCCATAAAAAAAGAAAGAAAGAGAAGAAAAAAGAAAAATAAAACATTGCCTACACCTACCTACAGGAATAATGATATAAGAATAGTTGATGATGCGATCTAAGGGGTACTAATGTGAACTCTACACAATCTAACTCCAAATCCAACTCCAACTTCAACTCCAATTCCTTCATAGAGGGGATAAAATGTGATATCAAACCATAAAATCTAAGATGAAAATCACCAGAGCATCTACTCTAATGTTCTCTATGTGAGGAATGTGGGGTATTTATAAGTCCTTAAAATAGGAGAGTAAATCATGTGACACCTCAAAGAGGGGGAGTAACTTAGAGATAATTAAGTTTTATACCTCAGTGAGCTAACATACAACTAAGAGTGAGTTAGATAATAAATACACATAGCATACACCTAACACACTGGCATGAGCTAGAGCTTTGATAATTGCATGATAATATGTAATGTTATTCATCTTATTGGGAAGGGAGAAACCATCTACAGAAAGCTCATGGTCCCATGGGTAATCAATATTCCAAGTTGCAGTGATGGGTTTTAGTTTGCCTTTATTGTCACCATTGCCATGAATCACCAGTGAATGGTGCACCATGATGAGGTTCAATGATGCAAGACACCACTACATGGGGACTATCTTAGCATAATATAAAATAAGAAAGCTACATGAGGGAGATAAAGAATGTGATCAATCCATAATCAAGCGGAAGTGACCAATGTTGGTTGTGGTAAGAGGTGAAGAAGGGTTGTAAGAGGCCCATGAAATATGAAGACCAAAAAAAATCTTGAAAAACCATAACCATGAACCTGCATACCTATAAATAACATGATGAAAGAGGAAGATGGAGTCATTAGTGGGATATTTTGAAGAAAATAGTATCACTACTGACTGAAAAGATTAAAATACTTTGCTTTTATCCCAAGGTGTATCCAAATAAGGGTGCACATGACAAGTGACCAAATATACTATCAAAGTCTAAGAATAAATGTCACATGAGGGACAAACCACTGAATGGGGGACCGAAGAGGGTGTTTTGGTAATTTATAGGGCTTACTAGGGTATCAATAGCCTATTCCATAGCCTACCTTAAGGGAAGGCCACTTATTAACCCTAATCAGCATCCTTCCCTAGATGCATGAAGTTATGACATACCCTCTAGAGGGCCAAAAATGCCTTGATTAAGCCTGAAATAAGGCAACCAAAAGGTAAATAGGGGGATGAAGGAAATGAAGCATCTAAATCCTTAGCTTCACCAGTCATGACTTGAAAAATGAGAATTATAGAGGTGGGGTCATTATAGGTGATCGAGATATATAAAACTAGATGAGTAAGAGGGTGGTGGAACTTGTGACATGCTATCATAATCTTATTATAATCTCTCCTCTAATTGAATGAGTTATGTGTCATGGAATGGATGAAATGGCACTAAAGATCTAAATCAAAAACTCTATAGGCCTTTGTAGGGGAGGTATTAAGAGTGTAAATGCAATGACAGATAATTCGTGATGAGGGAATGGGCTTGATGGTTAGGGAGACATCTCTAAAAATATCACTTAAGAGTGAAGAGCCACTTTGTTGCCCAAAAGGAGGGGAAATGAAGAACATATAATGAGTGAAGAGGAGTGAATATCAATTAATAATTAGTAGGATTAAACTATTGATCCTTGAAAAAGTAATATTCATATATGGCCACCTTGGGTGAACTAGTAAGGCCCCATGAGGAGATATACAAAGCCTAGTAGAGGATTTATCTTAGAGTATAGCCACACCTAGGGATCTGGGTCAGTCTCCAAAGTATGAACCTTGACTATATGCATGAATTAGACCACATGAAATGTTTTTAATGCAATTACCTCCATGACTATAGTCTAGATATGGCCAAGGATCATGTTGTATGAGAGATCTAGGTCTAACACATAAAACTTGACATTAACTATCTTGGGTCCAAAATTTACCTAAAGCTTCACATTTCACATTGACAAAAATATAGTGTTTTTGAAACCATCACATTTGTGGTGAGAAATAAAGAGCTTCTTACGAATAATTTTGAGTTTGTTAAACACCTACAGTGGCATGATTTTGAACATTAATATCTTGTTAACAATGCATCTCTTGACATGATAATCACCTATCGAGGTCTCAATATAGAGCATAAACCTAGCCCTATTTATGAACATAAAGGCATAAATCAAAGAAGTAGGGTCAAAGTACAACATAAGATGATAAATGTGATTGGGGATGTCAAAGTTAAATAAAGACTCCACCTCATCCTATAGTGTAACCTCGTGAGAGAGACCAAACTTATCAAAGACAAGTCCCATTTTCTCATGGCAAAGTGAAGAAGGTCCCAAATGGAGATCCCCATAGAAAGGGACTATAGGTCCTCTATAAAAAAATAATGATGTTGTCTAGTTTAGGGAGGGATATTATGCTAAAATTCAAATATGACTTTGGGATTTACCATTCCTATGGTTGGGGTTATAGTCCCTGTACCACTAGTCTCTCCAAGGGGATCATTTTATTGACCTAAGCACATGTTTATAAATCACTTATACCCAATAGATTATATGTCAATAATAGTAATGACCTTGCTACTCTCACACTTAACATTCTTCCCTTTTAGGAAAGTTGAAGAAGAGGAATTAGAAGGGGAACAAGATCAATAAGGAGAGTGATGGGCCTTAGCCTTTTATTTATTCTTCTTATTTGTCTTATTTTCCTTGTTGTGGTCAGTAAGAAGCTCCTTGAACACATTCAAATTAAGTTTGTGTTATATAAGTGGAGATATTTGAGTGGTGGATGAGGCCTTGACACCATATTTCTAGGTAATACACTCCTTGTTAGAATGGCCCTTCATTGGTGAAACTTTCAAAACTTGGTGGCATAGTAAAGAACATTATATATATCCCTCCTATATAGTATTTTTAGGGGACTTATTTTCAATTTGCCTCTTATTTAAATAATTTCTCATATCCATCCTTCTTATCCTTATTCTCCATATGAGAATCGATGATACCATCACTAGTTACATTATGGTTGTGATTGTGTGAGGAGGATGACTTTTGAGTTAGCATAGGTTGAATGCCCACATGCATCTTGAATACCTAGATATTTAGACACTCATTAACATCTTCATCATAAGAGTTAGGTTCACACTTGAGAACTTCAAGGTGAACCTCCTACCTCAATTCTCAAGTGAACATGTCATAGAGTTGATCATTCAATAACCTTGTCTTGCACATGTAGATAATTTAATGTCACCTATGCACAAAGTCAAAGTTTAATTTACCCTTGGCCTAGACCATGGAAATGAGTGATTGGATGTCAAGTTTAAATGGTCTAGAGACATCAAAGTACTAGAGGAAATCATCAAAAAGGAACTAGAATCTATAAAGAGAATTTTGTGATAGATTTTAGAACCAAACTAAAGCTTCATCTCCAAAGAGCTTCAGCATCATGCCTTCATCATGTTTTAAATCCATACACACCATCATAAATGTTTTGATATTCTCTATTGTACTAGTGTTTTAAATCCCATTTAACTTAGGAATTTTAGAGATTGAATTAGGAAGGGGAATATCATGCACCCAAGGGGCTAGATATTTCCTATGAATATCCTCATAAGCATGGTTGATAGTGGGTTGGAAATGAGATTCATGAGGATACTCATAGGGTTAACCATGGCTTTAGGAATTTAATAAGTGATGTTATGGTGTCTCCTAAGTTAGGGGATGTGCATGAAAATAATCTTCCCATACACATAGTGGTGAACAACCATAGGAAGGGTATTATTACACATATAGACTATAAGATGGTGCAACATGCATAGGGGAGAAGTCTTGATGACCTACATCCCCATGGTGTTATTTATGCATGGGAATATGAGGTTCCACATAAGAACATTGATGTTTGAGATAGGCATCCCATAGATCCCTAGTCTATAAATGGTATTTGAAATCAATGCATTCTTTTGAAACCCTAAAAGTACTAGGAGGATTGGAAATTTTGATAGGAGGAAGATGTCAAGTCGATTCTAGGTGCCCATGTCTCTCAACATGGATAATATGGGGTTATCACTATAGTCTCTTTCCTTTAAATAGGTGGGAGACTTATATGAGAACTAGTCAAGGCACTCAAAGTTGAATGGGTGATAGTTTTGTCTCCAAAAGAATCACATTGCCTATTTCTATGGGAAGAATAGTTATCTTCATTCCCATGAAGCCACCTATAATATTATTCAATGATTATGTGTAGCTCATCTAGCCTCAATTGCAAAATGGGGTCATCTTCACCCCTAATAAGTGAATGAAAAGTGGTCTCAAGTCTTAGGGAAGTATCTTCAGACAAGTAAATCTCAAACTATTGAAAATGTGAGCGAGTCCTTTGGTTTTATATTTTCCAATCTTGTTCCCTATGGAAAATGAGAGGGTCAAGGTTAGTATGTTTGGGTAAAGTTACTTCTTCGATCCTAAGGTGTCTATAAATTTCTATTGCTACAAATGAGCTCAAGTACAAGACTATGAATCCAGGGGAATAAAGTCCCAAATGTGGGAGGATAGACATGGAGGAAATGAAACAAGAGCAATTAAAAAGGCAACATAAGAGACAAACTATCAAAGAACCAGTAAGAAGGAGGATACAAAACTAAAACAAGGTTGAATAACCTAAAAGGGAGCCAAAACATAACTGAAAACAAAATCTTGTGGCTATCACCATAAAATGGGATAGGATATCCCTAAACATGCTATAACTAGTGTGAAACCTTGTAAAAGGTCCGTCCAAGCATGCCAGAATCTATCTCCAGGAATCCAAATGAGCCACTAGGGCTTGGAAAAGGGGGTAAAATAAAACACCTAATAGGCTCAAAGACACATTAAGCCACTTGAGCTCTAAGGTAGCTATATAGTTTATCAAATTTCACTATACCAAAGACAAACTTGAAAACTAGGTTAGGGATAGTGTGATCAAGTGAATAAAAGATGCAGGTATCTCTAACTATTCTAACCAAAAAAATTCAAATAGTTAAGGAGAAACAATGTTTTTTATGTAATAAATTGATGTTATTCAAATAGGTAAGCACTACCAAGAAATTAAAATGATTAATAAGCATGAAAGTATAATGAATGAAGAATGATTTTGAATTGAAAAAAAAAATCAAATAGAGAGAATGCATAAACCTTCAAAAACCTATGTTAATGCTTTTTTAAATAAAGATTTTCTAAAATGTAATAACTAACTCTAGAAAATATACTACACTACACTAACTAAAGGGTTTTACCTTACAATTAAGGTACGCTCAGATCATGCTCAAACATAATACAAGTAATCTACTAATTATGAGTCCAATTATGATCCAGAATGGAGGAAGACTAAGTTGTAATGTAGAGCCTTTTCCAATCCAATGTCAACAATCCAAGAAAGAAGGTAAGGCAATAACAAGTGAGAGGTGTAGAAGCCAATCCAAGTGCACAAATCAAATGAAATGCTAACCAAGGGTGAATAAGAGCAAGAAATAGTGAAGGTAGGAATAAATGAGAGAAACATTAGTGTATCTATTTAGCAAGCATGTATGTGAATCTCTATCAAGAGGGAACATAAATCCAAATGGGAGATAAATGATCAGGAATGAATTAAGAGAGAAATAATAATATCAAGATAAAAAAATAAAATGAGTGTTTTCAAGTCAAATAGGGTGGCCCAAGTGTCAGATATTTAAAAAAATGCACATTTGTGACTATTTGGGAATAAACATAACACAAAGGGCACAATCAAGAAGAGTTACAACCTAGGCCATTGGATAGGTAGGCAAATGGGTAGCATAGCCCACTGGTTCTATCTTATAACTAACGTCCTAGGTTACCCAGCCTCTCAAAGGGTCTTTAGGGTGCACATAATGGGTCTTATGGGGTATAGGAGCTTCAAAAGAGTGTAGGGAAGGCTCAAAAGGGTGCACAGTGGAATGGGGATCTCTCTAAGTGATTACGTAGGATCAAATAAGACTAACAGTGACATGTCTTATGCATAATGAGCATATATGTAATCATTAGGAGGAATAGGGTCAAATGAATCATAATTACATAAAGTAAATTCCCCCAACATACTATATGATGTGGGTATAGGATAGGTCCAACATCCATATGTGCATATATCATGTGTCTATGGTATGTATATATCACACTCAAATATGGGTGAAACATGTGTGTGTATATAAATTAAATTATATGTTATCTACTAACATGAAATAAACAAGATAGGTGTCAAGTGTCTATTAAACATAGGAATGTTAGATATTTTTTGTATTTTTGAATTATTTGAATGTTTTGGATTTTTGGAAATGTTTAATTTTTTTAGTACTTTTGAATTTTAAGGTGTTTGTGAATGAATTTAAGTATTAACAAGGTGTTATATACAATGAAAAAATTCCACTATAATCCAAAGACATCATCAAAGTGATGTCTCTATGTAGGCCATGTATCACATGTGTCATATTCATTTATTGTGTTAGCAGTATTATCTGGATCATACCAATTTTCTATATTACTAGGATCATAATCATTAATCTAATCATTTTGTAAAATCTTAGGTTGTTCTTGAACTTGTGATATACCATTTTGAGAATTTGTGTATACAAAACCCATCACACCATATATTTGATTTTCCTTCTCAAAAGTTTGTTTTTATTGTGTATGTTCATTATTATCAAAATGTTCTATCTCATTATGGACTAGAGAAGAGTCATGTATATTTGCTTGAACACTAGGAAAATATGTAATTTTTGCTTTGAATTATTGATTTTAGGATGAAATCATAGACTTTGTAGTATTTCCCTTAACTTTTTGTTCCTCTACACATTAAATAGATATGAGGTTTAGATCCTTAGCAACCATATTTGTATCATTTGATTTTTTAGGCATGTCTTGATTTAAACACTCCTTTGTTAGAAACCCTCTTTTTTTTATGTTTGTTTTCCTATCTTGAGTTTGAATTTATAACTTTTGTTCTCTCTCTTTTTGTAACATTACCTTTTTTAGTTGTTCCTTTTCATTTGGATCTTTTTAGAATATTGCTTGCTCTAGCTTTTCCTTTTTAATATTTTTGTGCTCTATATTTTGCATTTACAACTATTTTTTCTCTAAATTATCCTTTGGTCCCATATTTTTTGTTTTGTCACATGTGTTGTAGGATTGGTACTCATCATGTGATTGGGTTATTTGAGTGATGTATCAATTATAGGATCATCACTATCATTTATCTTTGGTATTTTGTTTTTCAAGGCAAAACAATAATTTGTATGATTCCCATGTATTATATGATATGTACAATAATATTTTGATCTTATAAGAGGATGTATATGAGGTAATTTAATCACTTTGTTCCAAATAGTTTCTCTTAATTATTCACTTGGACTCTTATTATCCTTTTATTATTTTTTTTAAATCATTGGTTATAGATGAATTCATGTTTATCTACTTATTTTGATATGAACCCTTGTTGGGCACAACATTGTTAGATGAAGATGTAAACACATGATTAACACTAGCATATTTTACATTTTTTAGGTATGTAATATATTTTTCAATTAATTTGATCTTTTAATTGAATTTATTTTTTAACTCTTCTATTAACTTTCTCATAAGGATGATTTTATCATTTGGGTTTCACAAGCACAAACCTAGGTGCTTCAGATTGAATACACACACACCATCTAGAGGGGATATCGGAGGTGGAGGGATTTGAGAAAGAATAAGTATAATAGGATGGGCCACCTTACCCCTTATTGTACTTATATCATGTACCTCATTAAAGGGATGGTATCTATCACCATCTCAAGATTTGAGAGGAGGCCTTATTAAATTTGGAAGATAGGAGTAGTCTATTTTCACTCCCACTTATATAGAAATTTTTATAGTTTATTCATTATGGGAATTAAAAAAATCTATATCATCCATGAGGAGTGAAATAAATAATACAAATATTATGGGTAAAAAGGCAACAAACATTATATATAGTATGTCAATGCAACAAGGAGACTCGTAGGTCGGGTTCACCAAATGTTTAATGTCATAATTACCTTTATTTGGGAAAGTGTTTTATCCTAAGTTTTATTCATGTGTGGATAATTTATATTTATTTGAATTATTAATTCACATAAATTTACATTCAATGAGTTATCACTCACATCTTTGTCCTCTTTAGGATTTTGGGAGTTACTTGTACAAGTAACTCCTCCCCTACATTTTACACACTTCCTTTCATTTTTTAAGAGAATATAACACTTGGAAAATTTTAGGAGGCCTTGTAAGGTCATGATGGGATTCTTTATAACTCCCTCTCCCTTCTTTTTTATCTATTTAAATATCCATCTCCTCCTCTCTTCTCAACTAGATACTTGAAGCTTTCTCTCTTATTCTTGAATTCATCTTGCTTTTAAGAGTTGTATTGTGAATATTTTGTGGACAAGACTCATAATTTATCATGTTTTTTTTTTGATAAGTTAGGTTTCCCACTTTAAAATTATCATCTCAACTTGTGGTTTACTCCTTTAGAGGTATTTTATCTTCTTGTTATTCTAATTTTTTGCATTTTTCAATGTTATTAATGAATGATTCAGGTATAATTCCTTCATGGTTTCAAAGCTTAGTGTTTGTTTTTTATATTTTTTTGTGAGTTGTGTAGGATTTTATTGGAATAAATATTTATTTTTTTAACAAGGGTTTTCACCCTTATAAAAATTATAATTCCATCTCTTTTCTTAGTTTTTTTCTTGATCTTTTTACCTTTTAACCAATTGTTGCATATTACTCATAACGAGCATTTTCCTCTTACTCCCACTAGTTTTAGTGATATTATCCAAGTAGGTGTTATAATTTCAAATTAATTTATTTATTTCAACATTCTCATACAAAAACAAATCAATCCATTATGGTTTTTCACTAGTTCTGAGATGTTATTTTTAGTTTACTTTTGTTTAAGCTTGAACAAGAATAACCACAATAATTTATATTTTTTTAAGTTTTATTTATCTTTATTAGTGTGGGTGCACCAGCCTTGTGTTGTTCTCTTCAAATTTTTCTCTACTTTGCTCTAAAATTACTATTTTTACTCTCTCATTTGGCTTTTGTGCAAGTCATTTTATTTTATTTAATCCACGAGCTCTTTATTCAATGTATAGGATCTAAATTTGGTCTTTATGCAATATTTATGCATGTGAATTCAATATTTGTTTCTTTGACTAGTCTCTATTATTTTTTTTATTTTCTCTATACCTATTTTACATCATATTTTTTACTTGTAGTTGTTTTATTTAACCTTATCTTTCTTTTATGCAATCCTTGGCCTTATCGTATTACATATGGTAGCTCTTTTTTATCATATTGATTGCATCTAGTTTCATCTTCTATGCTTTGATTCCATTGGTGTGTTTGTATTTATGTTTGTGTAAGGTAGTTATTTAGTTATATATCTTTATAAGTTATGCATGCGAATCATTTTATTTATATTCAATGTTTCTTAAATCAATTTGCATGCATATTCTCACTATAGTGTAGTGTAGCTTTGTATTATCTTTTGTTTTCAGAAATAAAATTGCTCCATTTAGAATAATATGTTATCTTAGCACAATTTTTGGACTATTTTTTATCTTAACACATTCATTACAAAGCTTATAGTGTTAGTTTTTAAAAAAGTGTAATATCTCTTACTCTTCTTTATTTGCTTAACATCTACCATGTAAAACTTGTACATTTGTTTCTATTTATCTTTACAATTTTTCATTGTTTGACATAAATTTATTCTTCCACATTTTTTTTTTTTTACATGTATTTATTTTAAACATTATCTATCTCATCAAACCAAACAAAAAAAATATTCACATTAAATTTTTTCCCTTTTTTTGTTATTAAAAAGAATTAAACATATTCTTTACTTAAGTTTTTTTTATTACTTTTTGTAATCAACAATAGTGGTGACCATTTTTTAAATTATTATCTTTAAATTTTGTTTCGTGTGGATTTACATTTAAAAGTTAGTCGATTTTAAATTCATAGTTGTAAAACTACTTTAATTATCATTTCTATTTCAACTAGTGGTGAATTAAATTGTTTTAACCATCTAGTTTCACAACTATTGTTTTTTTTTCAATTCCAACCATTACAAGGTCCAAAAATTTTTCCTTGACTATTTCCTATTCTTTATAAAAACACATCTTTTGTTGGAATTCTTGTCCCTCCTTCGCACATCTTAAGTAATTTCGTTATTTTTTTTGCATTTCACTTTTTCGTATTAGGTGATGTTTACAGCACAATGACTCAATTATTCAATAAATTAAAACTTATGTCAATAATTACCACTTATGTAAATCATACATACAATACATTTTCACCTATAAACACTTTTTACACGTAGTAGATGGCAAGGACCCCAAAATTGATGAAAAGCTTACTATTGCCAAATCCAATAAAATGGCAAGAAAAAAATGAAGAGGCATTAAGTTTGATTGACATGGCCATGATCTCAAATTTTATGTGCACATTGATGGTTATATTCTTGCATTAGATGTTTGGTCTAGACTTAAATATGTTAATGATGTAGTGAATGAATCTAGAAAAATTCAAGTTCAGAATCAACTTTCTAATTTAAAGTATAATGACTTCAAAATTATAGATGATTTTTTAACTAAATTTCACTCTTTAAATTCTCAATAAATTAGTTTAAGCATTAAACTTATAGATTTGAATTTAGTTCACATTGTCATGAAAAAATATTTGCCTAGACCTTTTTTAGTAGTTTATTACAAAAGTTCATTCGCAACTTGCTTTTCCTAAGTTATCTAGTCAATTGAAATTTGATTTGTTTTGTACTTTTTTATGTCAATAAGAACAAAATTTAATCCAATTTTTTAGTATTAAAACTAATGACATGATTATATGTCTAAAAAAAAACATAAGAATGAAAAAATATCATGTTAAGTCAAACAATACACATGATAAAAAAAGATCAAAAATCTAACTCAAAACCTAAGAAAAAGTTAGATTGAAACTATTATGAAAAAAATAATCATGATGAAGATCATTGTTTTAATAAGAAATAGGATATCAAAAATGGGAAGCTTAAATTCAAATACAATACTATCATTAGTAATACTAAAACTCAAAACAAATAAAAGTCTAATACTAGAGTTGTTTTTACTTGTGTTTTACACACTTCTCCTATTGAATGGATTGCTAATTTTGGTGCTACTCAAAATATGACATATAATGTTGAGTTGTTTATTTATTTAGAACCAAATATTTCTAATAATCATTTCAGTCTTTAAAATCATGCTTCTTGCAGTGTTGAAGCCATAAGAACTCTTAAAATCCCTTGTGATGAAGTGCATGATGCTTTATTTGTTCCTAGTTAAAAATTAAATATTATTTCCATTCCTCAATTATGCAAACAAGACTATAAAATATAATTCTTTAATGACACTTGTTATGTTAAATTATCCAACCAATATTTTCAAGTTGTTGCTACTACTTTTTTAGATCATGATAACTTGTTTAAGTTTATTGCATTCTCTTCTTCCTCTTCTACTCATGATTTGCTTGCTTCTATTGATGGTAACTTGTGGCATGAAATATTAGGACATATAAATTATCAAAATATTTCACTTATGAATAAACTCAATATGGAGCATGGTTTGCCTACAAGTTCTCTAACTGATTTTATTTGTAACGGATGTATGGATAGTAAAATACATGAAGAATGTTTTCCTAAACATAAATCTTTGCATGTAATTGAAAAAATTAATTTGGTTCATAGTGATATTTTGGGACCTATGAAAACTCCTATCAATGGTTCAAAATATGATTTAAATTTTTTTTATGATTGCACTAAGCGAGTTTGGATTTATTTCTCAAAAACCAAAGATCAAGTTTTAAATACTTTCATTGACTTTCATGCTTTTTTTAGGAAAATAATCTAGTTATTATTTGTGTATCTTATGAACTGATAATGGTACTAATATGTTAATAATAATTTTATTATATATTTTTAGCAACATGGTATTAAACATAAAAAAATGGTTCTTACACACCTGAGCAAAATGGTGTTGCCAAATCTAAACATAAGACTATCACTGAAATGGCTAGGTGTATGTTACATGCTAAAAATATAAATTAATAATTTTGGGCTGAATAAATGTATTGTGTTATTTATATCATTAATAGGACACCCACTAAATTTATTTTATATAGTACCTATGAAGAATCTTGGAATGGAAAAATACCTAATTTATAACATTTTTGTGTTTTTGGTTGTAATGCAGTTGTTCAAATTCCTAGGTAAAAACGTAATAAGTTAAATTCAAAATCCAAAACCTTTATCTTTATTGGTTATGATTAATCATCTAAATATTATAGTGTTATGATCCTCAAACTGATAAAATTAAGATTAAACAAGATGTTATAATTGTTGAAGGTGGTGTATTAGATTGTGCTTCCAATTCAGATTCTCTTGATATTATTTTTGCTTCTTTTCCTTTTGTTTTAAGTGGTGATCAAAATGATGTTTTTCATAGTGATTTTGTTGTTTCTAAATTTAAAACTCCTTATTATAGTATTACTCCACCTAAATCTATGCCTAAGAGGGCCAGTACAACGTTACAAGCTTCTGGAATGATGTAGATCTTAATGATACTTGTATAACTAGGCAAACATTTGTAATTATGTTTTGATGTCTAAAATTATGCACAATAACGATCCTCAAACACTTAAACAATATCAAGGTTATCTTCATTAGGAAAAATAAATGCATGTTGATACAAATCTTTGATCTCTAATCACACTTGGGACCTGTTGAGGTCAACATACCCCCATTTCTAAGAAATAGGAACCCTTGCATCAAATTATGTAAATTTGTTCCTTGAAAATTAAAATCCACTTGATCAGAGTGTCATTAGTATGATTGCACATTATTTTAATTTGAATATCATCCACACCATGGTCTAGCTAACTTATTTATTCATGGTTATGCTTTAATCTTATCTAAAAGTGCTAACATTGAATATATGTGTTTCAGGTTGCAAGTTTAATAGAGCCCATTTTAGAATGAACATGCTTAGAATTTTGTACTTCAATTGACCTTTTATTAACCTTGGTCTATAATTGATTAATTAAATTCATGTTTTTAAAACCCTAGACTAATGTTTTACCTAGACATTTTGATTCAAATTTAAATTTGGTAAGAGCCTTTTATTTAATTTTATGCGAGAATAGATTAATAATACCTATGGTCTTAGTTTAATTTTTATCCTAAGGCTTGGTTGTGTTTTTCAACACAACCAAACCTTAGGCTAAAAATACTATGCTTGGTTTATTTTATATCACATGGTCCTTTTATCTTAGTATGGTCCAACTAAAAATGCAGGGTCACTTTTATTACTTAGCTTAAGGCCTTATCCCAAAGTTCCATTGTATTTATTTATACAATGAAACCCTAGGTTAAAACCTTATTCTAAGTCAATTTTTGCGAGGTTTTTTTTGTTCTATGTTTATCACCTTGGTCCAAAATCTTTGTGCCTAGGTCCTTTTATTATTCTTGGGGTCCTTTTTATATGTTGAAAACTTAGCTTAAAAAAAACTTAGACTAAAATGTTCGTATGTATTCATACAAATAAAACCATGGTCTAAAGTCTTTATGTTGAGTCCCTTTTAAATTCATGGGGTCCTATATAATTTTTTTTGAAATTAACTTAATCTTTTTTTCCTAAGTCTCGAAGCCTAACTTAATATTTCATTGAATGCAAGGACCAATCATGTTAAACTACTTGGATCCCAATCTATGGCACACATTTAAGTAAAGGACCTAGATCAAATAGAGTGTGATCAACAATGAAAATTAGTAGACCCCAGTTAAACATCAAGCACCTTTTTCAAATCAATGGTACATGTTATACTATACAAATCTTGATGAATGGAGTGTATCAAATCAAATATTTTTAAATGAAGCTTTGAATTAAATGCAGGACCATCATGTGGCATAATCATGAAGACCAATACAAAGAGCTTGAAAACACCAAGTACTCAACATGTAGAACACGTAGAATTTAGAGTGAACTAGAAGATGACAAGTGGTAGGCTTGGCAGATAGTCCCCATACTATGTTAAAATTAATGGTCATGAGATTGTTAAATATGTTCCCATGGATGTTAAATGATGGTCATGAGGATGTCAATTTTAACATAGAAATGAGCGTTGATCATGTGATTAAAATTGACAATCACAAGACCATCAAATACATTCTCACAGATGTCAAATGATGATCATGAGGATGTCAATTTTAACATAGTAAACTTAGTTCTAAATTTTATAAGGCAATTGTCATTTTTGGATAGTGATGAACAGAATGACCTAGGATGCCATGGAAATTCCATGTTAAATCTATATGAGTGCAATAGACTAAATCAAAGACCCTACAAACTTGATAATATAAAAGGTTAGGATCTAAGCTCATAATGTTTGAACTAACTATGCCATCGAAGCACTGATTATCCTTGAGTAGCTTGAATATGGGACCATGCCTGTATTAGGCCAATAACATCAAGGAACCATAAATATCTTGTAGTAGCTAGTGGGTCCCAAGGTTAGGTGAAATAAGAATGTTTTTTTTGTAACCATTATTGTATTATATTCTAAAAAGGGATATTATTTTATATGAACATGTGCAATCTATAAGAACACATTATCTATAGTTCAGTCAATTAAAAGGAAAATATCATTTGTTTTAGAATGTAATAGAAAGGACACCTATCCCTACACTAGTACAAATGTAATTGGATTAGGACTGATCGACATGCTTCCTTGTATCATATAAAAGGAGTATTGTCAATTGTAAAAGAGGGGGAGTTCTGAGAACCATATTACTTTGTAAACTTGAGCAATTAATACAAGCAAGGAATTATTCAAAGATTGTCCAGTATTTGCTTGTGTGAAGTGCCATATGGTTTCTCTCTCAGTTGTCTAGTTTCATTTTTAGATTTAAATGGTTCTTATGGATTTTGAATTTGTATCTTAAATGCAAAGTTTCTAATTTGTGCCAATGATAGAATAGTTGAAGTTTCTTAGGCTTATTTCATTTTTTGCACTTCTTTTACATTTGAGCTAATGTTGTTTGCTTGCAAAAGTGAATCTTTAAAGTGAGTCTAGTTCCTATTTGCATCATTTTGTACCTTCCTTTAAATCTTTCCTAATGTATTTTGTGATTTGGGCTTAAGCTATTTCATTTCATACATTGGTTAAATACATGTTCATATGATATTTGAACTTTGTCATAATGTCTGTAATATGACCAAAAACATCTTTCTTTATACCCTACCCTTCCTTTTACTTCTTTTTTAACCGAATCACCTTAGTTTAATGGCCATTGTAAATATCCATCTTAGATTAGTTCTTGATCATAATTCACTATCCTTAGCATAGTATACTGCATATTTCATATAGATATATTATTTAGCCATGGTGACTCCCAACCATCAAATAATATAAATATTGTGAAATAGTCACTTGATATACCTCTATTCCACCAACAGATAATAGGATTGTTGTAATCCATAACTCATGCATCGAATTCCTAGAATTATAAAATGAGAAGTGTTTCTTAAACAATATGGGCACCTGTGGTACACATTTAAGCATCAACAAGAGGAGCTTCATTGGTACTAGAAGGAGGGCCTCTAGTTAGATCTTTATGAATTTGTAGACTTTTTGATTATTTTGGTGAATTATGTCCAAAGATTGATGTATTCTTTACATATTTTTGCTTATTTGAGCATAATTGTGTAAAAACCATCTATCTTTATGGTTTTAGACTAGTCTTTGGGCTTCATTTAGCCAAATATTGATATTCTTTAAAGATCAATAGATATTCATGTAAAGGTAGTTCATGTTTTGTGTATTCCCCACATTTAAGGTTAGTAATAGTAATTTTATACAAATATTGATTGGTTCTTTACAAATTTGAGTTCATTCAAGCTCAAAGGCATAAAGATCCTTCTCATTCATCAACATAGATGTATCTTTGATATTATTTAGTTAAAAATACTCATGCTTTACATGTATTTATGCAAAATTGGCTTAACGTGTGAATTTAATCATTATGTTTTACAAAGGTTGGCTTGATGCATCATATTTTAAATAGGTTTCAAGGTCACAAACTAGAATTACCCAAGGCAAGGCTTAGGTGAGCAAAATTCCCAAAGTCTCAAACACTTCACTAATTCAAGTTACTCATGTGTTCAAGGTATGGCTTTGCTAAGTGGTTCTTCAATCAACATGCCAGGTATAGTACATGATCTTCCTCAAAATATAGAAAAGTATTTGCCTTATTTTAGTCCTAAAGGTGTTGTTACTACTGAGGAGCACATTAGGTTCTTTAAGGTTGCCTTAAGATTTATAAATGTTGTTCATGAATATGTTTCCTATACATTGTTTCCTTTTACTCTTAGAGATGAGGTATATGATTGGTTTTTTAACCTTCTTGAGGATTTCATTGTCAGTTGGAATCATTTTGATAATTATTTTCTTGATCAATTTATAAAGGCCATATGTCCTTTATCAATAATTCCTTACTGTGAAGAAGGATTCAAATGAAACCATTAGAAGTTTTAATGATAGATTTCAAAATATGCTTAATAGAACTATAGCTCCTTATAGACCTGTTGAGGCTATATCTTTAGAGATTTATAAGGATGCTTTATATCCATTGACTTATATGTTTTTGAAAAGATATATTAGAGTCATAAATATATTAGGTTTAGCCTATACTGAAGCTATGGTAATCAATGATCAAATGCAACCCCAAGGTCAAATGGCATATACTATTCTAAATCTCAATCTTAATTTGCCTATGTTGAATGTCATTTCTAATGCAAGTCAAAATAGACCTGCACCTAGGTTTTGAAATAGTAATAATGAGTCATCTGAGAGCATGCATGAAATGAATCTTTATGATATAGATTTGGTTGATCAGTGTCATGTTTTTGAAGCATATCAATATGGTAGAGACACTTCTAAAATTACACCTAATTAAGATAATGTTGTAGGGACATCTAGATTTGTACAATATTTTGATTTTTCATTTGAAGAGGAGAGTGAATCTAAAGATACTCTGGAAGAAGGAATAGCCCCTTAGGATGAGAAACCCCAAGAACAAGATCAAATACAAGCTGACTTCTCTTCATAAGATAGCTATGAAGACACTTCATATGAAGACATTACTGAAATTAAAGATATTGCTAAAGAAGATGACCATGAGTGGTAATTGTCCTAGGATTTCTTAAAATAAGTTGTAGCTAAGATGAATGTATTCCTTGAGCATGTCATTGAAATACTTATGTAAGATGAAGATGAAGATAATGCAATAGATCAAGGACATTCATATGACTGCATAAAAGGGTCAAAAATATGTGACCAACATGTTTCTTATGATGAGATTCTAGATGAACCCTAGTAAGTTGATCAAGATAAAGAAACATTTTGGGATGAAATAGAAGATTTTTTCACAAATATTGGTAGTCCATTTCCACCTTAGGAAGAACCTAATGAAGACATCAGTCTAAGGATACTATCCAATCTCCCATTGTTGAGTGAAGATGATATAAGCCATTATTTATCTATGGATGAAGCAAAACTAGCACTCCTACTACAAAGTGGGATGGTTTGGGAAGAATATTAGTGGGTCTTAGATTCATATCTTTGATCTATGCATTTAGGAATACTGATAGGAGAACAAGCCACATCACCTAGAAGACACAAGCATACAAGTGCTCCTATCCACAAGAAGAGGCCATTGAATGGAATTAATCATGGTTCAAGGTTTTATAGTAGACTAAATAATTTTCCATTTGACCCTAGAGGTAAGTAATTTATGCAGTTAGTGTATGTCTTAGATTAGTTTCTTTCTTGTTCTTTGTTTCTTGCTTTTTTCCTTCCTCTACTTTGTTTGTATATAGTGTCTATTTATATTTTTTTGTTTTCTCTTATTTTGTTTCTTGCTTTTGAATAAGTCATTTTAGACAAATTATTAGCTCAAGTTTTATCTAACTTCTCAATATATTCATAGTTTAGAAAAGCAGGTATGACTTCTCAACATTGGTTGATCATGGATTTTTTTTGAAATAGGAGCTTGATGTTATAGTTTAGAGAAAATAGCAAAGACAGATGGATAAATTAATTGTTCCTTAAGATTTCAAACTTTTGTTTGATCGAAGCTTGGTTTTAAGAAGGATTTCACCTATAGGATGAAAACTTAAACTATTAGGACATAGTCATTCTTGCACTTAAAAAACATTAATTGTCTAGGACAAAGTTTATAGCCAAAAATGATTGTCTAAAAATAAAACACTAGACTAAATCCCTAAACCTAGCTAAATTAGTTCCCAACCTTTGATAGAAAACAAAAATGATCTAAAAATACAAAAATAAGAGATTATTAAAAAATAAAAATCTTTCCAAGAAAAAGTGATTCTGGTAATCTCCACTAGGGCTATGGATGTCTAGCTGGCCTTGAGTGGAGCTAAAGGCATCTCTATCAGGGGACACATAACTGGAAGCAAAGCAATGCCCAAGCCTTCCTTAAGCTAAATCATGGCTCTTAATGAATATTTAAACATGTTTAAAGTCAATGTTAATGATTAAAGCCATGAACTTGGAAGTTGTTCTCTAAATCCTTTAGCAATTATTAAGTGGAATTAAAGCACACACACATCATGACTGAGTTTTGATGTTTGATCCTAATTCTGCATATGAAATATTTCTTTTAAACATGAACTGATCTTAATAATGGTGCTTGATCAAATAGAATAAGTAGCTTAATTATTAATCTAAATTAGAATCTCTAAATTCTAACATATTATTATGTTTCCCCCAAATGTTGCCATTTATTGGGATCAACATACCCCCATTTCTAAAAAATAGGGACCCTTGTGTCAAATTATGAAAAAAAATTCCTTAAAAATTAAAATCCACTTGATTAGAGTGTCATTAGCATGATTGCACATTATTTTTATTTGAAGATCATCCACACCATGGTCTGGCTCATTTGTTTATTCATGGTTCTACTTTAGTCTTATCTAAAGGTGCTAACATTGAATATCTGTGTTTTAGGATATAGGTTTAATAGAGCCCATTTGGGAATGAACATGCTTAGAGTTTTTTCTTAAATTAAAACTTTTATTAACCTTGGTTTATAATTGATTAATTAAATTCATGTTTTTGAAACCTTAGACTAATGCTTTACCTAGACGTTTTGATTCAAATTTAAATTTGGTGGGAGCCTTTTATTTAAGTTTATGTGAGAATAGATTAATAATACCATGGTCTTAGTTTAATTTTTATCCTAAGGCTTAGTCATGTTTTTCAACATAACTAAACCTTCGGCTAAAAATCCTACACTTGATCTATTTTGTATCACATGGTCCCTTTTATCTTAGCATGGTCTAACTAAAAATGTAGGGTCACTTTTATTACTTAGCCTAAAGCCTTATCCCAAATTTCCATCATATTTATTTATACATTGGAACCCTAGGTTAAAACCAAATGCTAAGTCATTTTTCACGAGGTGCCTTTTGTTATATGTTTATCACCTTGGTCCAAAATCTTCATGCCAAGGTCCTTTTATTATTCTTGGGGTCCTTTTTATATATTGTAAATTTAGCTTAAAAAATCTTAGACTAAAATATTCATGTGAATAAAACCATGTCCAAAGTATTTATGTTGAGTCCCTTTTGAATTCATGGGTCTTGTATAATTTGTTTCAGACTTAACTTAATCCTTTTGTCATAAGTCTCGAAGCTTAACTTAATATTTCATCGAATGCAGGGACTAATCATGTTCAACTACTTAGATCCCAATCTATAGCACACATTTAAGTAGAGGACCCTAATCAAATATAGTATGATCAATAACGAAAAGTAGTGGACTCTAGTTAAACATCAAGCACCTTTTCTAGATCAACGATATGTGTTCTATCATACATATCTTGATGAGCAAAGCATATCAAGTCAAAGCTTTTCAAATGAAGCTCTGAGTTAACGTAGGACCACCACATGGTATAACCATAGATCCCAGTACAAAGAGCCCAAAAGCACCAAGTAGTCAACATGTGGCACACATAGAATGTAGAGCAAACTAGAAGATGACAAATAGTAGGCTTGGAAAATAGTCCCCATAGCTATGTTAAAATTGATGATCATGCGACCATCAAAGATGTTCTAGTATATGTCAAATTATATCCATAAGGATGTCAATTTTAACATAGTAATGAGCCTTGATCACATGGTTAAAATTGATGGTCACACGACCATCAAAGACATTCTCATAAATGTCAAATAATGGTCATGAGGATGTCAATTTTAACATAGTAAACTTGGATCCAAATTTTAAAAGGCAGCGTTCATTTTTTGATAGTGATGAACAGAATGACCTAGGACACCATAGAAATACCATGTTAAAGCTATATGAGTGTAATAGGCCAAATCAGAGACCATGTGGACCTAAAAATATAAAGGTTTGGGATCTAAGCTCACAATGTCTAAACTAACTATACCATTTGATCACTAATTATCCTTGAGTAGCTTGAAGATGGGACCATGCTTATACTAGGCCAAGAGCATCAAGGAACCATAAAGATCTTGCAACAACCAGTGTGTCCCAAGGTTAGGTGAAATATGTTTTTTTTTTGGTAACCATTATTGTATTATATTCTAAAAAGGGATATTATTTTATGTGAACGTGTGTAATATGTAAGAGCACATTATATATAATTTAGTTGATTAAAAGGAAAAGATGATTTATTTTAGAATGTAATAAAAAAGATACCTATCCCTACACTAGTATAAATGTAATTGGATTAGGATTATCGACATGCTTCCTTACATCCTATAAAAGGAAAATTGTCAATTGTAAAAGAGGGGGGAGTTATGAGAACCAAATTACTTTGTAAACTTTGACCAGTTAATACAAGCAAGGAATTGTACAAAGATTGTCCAGTATTTTCTTGTGTGAAGTGCTATATGGTTTCTCTCTCAGTTGTCTTGTTTCATTTTCAGATTTGAGTGGTTCTTATGGAATTTGGATGTGTATCCTAAATGTAGAGTTGCTAATTTGTGCCAATGTTATATTAGTTGAAGGTTCTTAGGCTTATTTCATTTTCTACACTTCTTTTACATTTGAGTTAATAGTATTTACATGCAGAAGTGAATCTTTAAAGTGAGCCTGGTTCTTATTTGCATAATTGTGTACCTTCCTTTGAAGATTGCCTAATGTATGTTGTGATTTTGGTTTAATTTTTTTCATTTCATACATTGGTTAAATGCATGTTTAGATGATATTTGAGCTTTGTCATAATGTATGTAACAAGACTAGTAACAACTTTATTTCTGACCTACCCTTCCTTTTGCTTCATTTTTAACCGGATCACCTTAATTTAATGGTCATTGTAAATATCCATCTTGTATTAGTTCTTGATCATAATTCACTATCCTTAGCATAATATATTGCATATTTCATATAGATCTAGTATTTGGCTATGGTGACTCCTAACCACCAAATAATATGAATATTATGAAACAGTCACTTGTTCTACCTCTATTCCACCAATAGATAACAAGAGTATCTCAACTCATAATTCATGCACTGAATTCCTATAATTATAAAATGAGAAGTGTTTCTTAAACATTTTGGGCACCTGTGGCACACATTTAGGCATCAATAAGACCTAGTCCCTCTCCCTAAATGTCATAATTTGGTAAGTTGTAAATAGTTATTTAAAACTAAGTTCAATTCTAACAATCAAGTAGAAAAATACAAAGCTAGATTATTATTTAGAGTTTTTTTCCAAATTTAAGGGATTAATTATAATGAAACATTTTCACCCATAGCTAATATGCCCACAATCAAAGTTATTCTAGGTTTAGCTACTCACGTGCATTAGACTTTTTACCAAATGGATGTTAAGAGCATTTTGTTGAATGGTTATTTGCATTAATAAATCTACATGTCTCAACCTCTCAGTTTTATTAATAAATCTAATGGAAATATTGTTTGAAAAATAACTAAAGACTTTTATGGTTTTAAATAATCTCTTAGGGAATGGTACTCTAAAATCTATCAATTTTTTAGATCTCAAGACTTACTCGTAGCTCTAATGATCCTAATATCTTTGTCAAAAACACTCCAAATGTCATATCTATCATTATTTTGTATGTTGATGACTCAGTCATAACTAGTAGTAATAGTTTAATGATTTATTACACTAAAAATGCTTTAAAGAATACCTTTGAAATAATAGATTTAGGTCTCTTACATTATTTTTTAGGCATTCAAGTTTGGTAAGAAAAACATAGCATTTCTATTTCTCAATATAAATATGTATTTGAATTTTTATCTAGGTTTAATATGTTATATTTTAAACCTATTACTACCCCTTGAGAACTTGGTGTAAATTTTCTTAATGACATGGAAACTGAAAATGTTGATCCTACTTTATATAGGTAATTAGTTGGAAGTTTGGAATATCTTTCTCATACTCATACTCATCCTAATATTGATTTTTATATTGGATTATTTTATTGTTTTATTTCAAAACCTCAAACTAATCACTTTAAATTTTCTAAAATAATTCTTCATTATATTATAATTACTCTAACTTTTAGCATCGAGTATACCTCAAATAACAACTTTTATTTGTCAGGCTATTTTGATTCTAAATGTGTCGGTGGTCCTAATGATTATATATCCATAAATGTATATTATTTATCCTTGGTTTATGACATAATTTCATGGATTAGTATAAATCAAATTATTGTATGCTTGTCTTCCATTGAAGCTGAGTATAAAGCTTGAAATCATACTACCAAGAAAGCAATTTAGCTTCAAAGACTTTTTACAAATTTTGGCCACCCTAAAACTTTGCCTACTCCTATTTTTGGTGATAATAAAAGTGTTTTAACCTTAGTAAATAATCCATTTTTCCATGCAAAGACCAAGCACATTGAGATTCAACATCACTTTCAATGTTAACTTCTTAAAAACAATCAAATTATCCTCTCTATCTTACTCAAGAGCAAATGGTTGATATTTCAACAAAGCCATTATGCAAAGACAAATTTGTAATATTTTGTAATGTGTTAATATTGAACCAAGTTCTCATTAAGGAGGAGAGTTATTAATGTTTCATCTCCCCTCTTGTTTGTTTTTAAAACCCCTAAATAAAGTTTAATGGGGAGTGTTAGGATTGCCCTTTACTTGTGATGATTTTTTATCCTAAGTTTTATTCATGTGTGAAGAATTTGTATTTATGTGAATTATTAGTTCACATAAATCTAGATTTTATGAGGTTTCACTCACCTCTTTGTTTTTTTATGATTTTATGAGTTACTTGCACAATTAACTCATCTCCCACATGTCACAGACTTCCATTCACTTTCTAAGGGAATATGATAATTGACACACACCTAGGAGACCTTGTAAATTCATGATGGGATTCCTTGTAACTCTCTCTCACTTATTATTGATTTATTTAAAGATCCTTCTCCTCTCTTCTCAACTAGATACTTGAATCTCTATCTTTTCTTCTTGAATTCACCTTGCTTCGAAGAGTTGTATTGTGAAGATTTTGTGTATAAGCCTCCTAATTTATCATGTGGATTTTTTCTAATAAGTTTGGTTTCCAAATTTAGAAGTGTCAAATAAACTTATGGTTTCCTCCTAGAGAGGTATTTTAGCTTCTTACCAATCTAATTTTTTACATTTTAAATATTTTTTATTACATTTTGAGGGAAAGGTCCTCAAGCATACAATGATAAATTGAGAAATAAGGAGATGACATATTGACAAAAAATGAGAAAGACCAAAACCCCCCACTAAACCTAAGAAAAACACTAATACCATAGGCACAATAAAAAATAACAAAAGAGCCTCAATATAAACAAAAAGACAGGCATGAGATAGAGATCATGAAGCCCAATGAGGATGAACACAAATGGGACCCAACATTTCTAGCTACCTTTGCTTTGAAGGCCCCTCATCACCACTCTCACTAGAATCCACTACCACCCAAGAACCAGGACCATGAGTTGAACTAGTTTGTTGGTAGTAGAACAATGTCAGAGAGAAAGCTACACATACTAACTCTAGGGAGATAGAAGTAAAGAAAGGTGGAGTAGATAACTGATGCCAAAAACCAAATTAAAGACCTCAATATAAATGGATATTACCACATGTGAGTCATAAATCCAAAATCCAAGCTAGATCAACCTCACCCAATAATTTAATGTGGAAAACAATTCCAATAAAAATAAGACCCATGTGAAGTGAATATCACACTCCAAAAATGCAGCATTAAATTGGTCAAGTAACTCTAGCCCAAGCCAAGTATCATACACATTGTCAATAATTAAATTTTAAATTTGATCAACCCCTCTATTAGACAACCTATTTATTATCCTCCCTATAATAATGTTTGATCAATCAGAAGACTAAATCATCAAGGATGTGCCAAGTAGAAAAAATAATATTATTAAAATTCCATGCCTTAACCTTCTTATGTTTGAATGCCTCCATGATGATCTCGGAATCACCCTCAATCACCAAAAACTTAATACCACACTCTTTAGCCAATTTATACTAACATTAAAGCTTGGGCTTCAGCCTCATTATTCGAGCCATCCTACAAGTTTATAGAAAGAGCTCGTATCAATGATCCAAAACAATCCCTTATATTGCATCTAACATTAGATACTCCTAGGTTTCCACATGCATCTCCATAAAAATTAAGTTTTAAGTATCCTCTATGGGGTGGTTTCCATTTCACAAGTCTCCACAAATGCCTAGACATGTTAAAATCTCTAGACCCATTAACGAGGGGAAGAATTATGTGCATCTAATTTGGTCAGATCATCAAATCTCACTACAAGAGTTTTGCCTGATTACCAGTGGATTATGTCAACACAACCTAAAAAATGGCTAATTTTAGATTATTGAGGAAACTCAGCATCAATAGACTTTTATCACAAAATATCTTATAGTTTCATTCTTTCCATATATTCTAGATAAGAATTTCTAGGCTTGCCCACCAAAGAATTTTTAGAATATCCTCCTCCTTACCAAGATTATAATAATAAAAAATAAAATTAAATAGGGTAGGGTATGGCCCAACTCCAACACATCCTAGTACATAGCCAATCTTAATAGGCAAAAGCAAAGGAATAGGAAAAGAGAATATGGTTAACCAATTCTTCTTCAATGAGGCACATCACACATATCGAAGGACCAATCCACCCCATCTATATGAGCCAATCATGAATAAGAATTTTGGATTGTGTGGATATCCAATCAAAAGACCCAACTTTGGGGAGTCCTCTATTGTTCCAACATAAAATGTTAAATTGGGGACAGTCATCTACCATAATAATTGCCAAATGATATATGAGATTAACATTATAATCCCATGATTTGGATCCTAACCAGAATATGGAATCTTCTTTGCTATTAAGAAATATTTTCCTCTTACTTAAAATTATGCTTAAGAGAGTTTTTTGATTTCCTAAAATTGAAATATCATTGAGGCTTCTCCATTTTCTTTGAGTCAAGGTACCATGCCACTCCAAATATGTTGTCCTTTCCCAAGTATATTTAAGAAACCTTTTCACTTCATCTAGATCACCCAACTCATATATAGGCCTATGACATTCTAAGATTCCTCCCAAAATTAAGCCTTCCTACCATTGTTAACCATCTAATAAATGTGGTTTATGATTAAATGATGACAATGCATGATGAAGTTCTAGATATGGGAACCCATCAAAGGTTTTTCCATGAAAATATTACCACCAGGTCCATAGAACCTAGATATTTGTTTTGAATGATCTTCCTACATAGCACAGAGGGATCAATGATAATATTTTAGACAGCTTAATGCCTAGTGTTAAATTTAAAGTGTCTATAATTTTGATACCTACCCCACCCACCCTCTTGGTTTTACAGATTTTATTCCATCTAATTAGATTCACCTTTTTAGAATATTCATAACCCTACCAAAGGAAGACTTGACAAAAAAAATTAATACTTTTCATAAATTTGGTTGGAGGTTGTAAAATTGAAAGTAGATAGATCAAAATAACATTGAGAATAGAATTTATCAAGGTAAGTTTTCCTACAAAGGAGATGAATTTACCTTTCTAGGTAAGCAATATTTATTTGAGAGAGTCAAGCAAGTTGTCCCATAATGAAGGCTTCCATTTCCCCATGAAAAGAGGAATGCCCATGTATTTGGAGGAAATTTTTCCAATCTTAAATTTACGTAATTGAGCAATTTTGGATTCCCCTAAAGGTTCACATTAACAAATAAAAATTAAGATTTAATATATCTAACCTATTGGCCTGAGGCCAAAGCATACTTATCTAGCAGATATTTGAAACTAAGATCCTCCTAAATTATCATTTTTCCAAAAAAAGGTGTCATCAATAAATTATTGATGAGTTAGATTTTCAACCCCATCAATAATTGTTGATCCCTTAATCTACTCTACACTCTTATCTAGATGAATATCTCTACTCAAATCCTTAGCCATAAATATAAAGAAGGGAGATAAAGGATCCCCTTGCTTAATACCCCTAGTAGCCTTAAAAAAACCCATCGATGAATTGTTAACCAAGATTGAAATTTTAAGGGTAGAGATGCAGCTGAAAATCCACTTGCTCCAATCATTATCAAAACCAAACTTGTAAAGCACTTCATGAGAAAATTCCAATTAACCTTATCATATGCTTTGCTTATATCTAGCTTTATTAACATGCCCTTTTGTATTTTATCATTTAGGGAGTGGATAAGTTCATGAATAATGATAATCCCATCCTAAATATGGTGGCTTGGCACAAAACCACCTTGTTTTAGGAATATTAACCACTGAATGAAGGTTTTGAGTCTGAAAGCAATGGCCTTTGAAATTATTTTATAAATGGTATTGTATGAAGATTTAGGTCTAAAGTCATTAAATGAGTTTTTCACAACACCCTTAGGAATCAAGGAAAGTATAATTGAGCTCTAAACCAATCCTTTTATTAACCTTGGTAAATTCCACCACTTTAATGACCTCCTCACCAATAATAGGCCAAAAATATTGATAAAAGTAAATGGAAACCCATTTGATCCCAGAGCCTTACATTTATTCATAGAGAAAACAACCCAACTAATCTCCTTCTACATAAAAGAATCCATAAGTATGTCATTTTTTTTCTTATCACCAAACATGGGATAGCAGTTATCATCTCTTCCTAAGCATGGAGATTGGAAGCATATGAACAAGTTAGGATATTTAAGAAGAAACACTCAGGTTCCCATCTAATTTTAGAATCAAGCTCCAAAACCTCTCCCTGACCATTTGACATATTAGAAATTATGTTACAGCATCTCCTGGATTTGATATAAATATGGAAGAATTTGGTATTCTGGTCATCCTTATTTATCCAATTATCCCTAGACTTTTACTTCTAGAAAATTTCTTCTCTAATGTGTAGTTCTTATAGTTTGAAAATAAGGATATGTTAAAGTTAATAATCATCCATTATCATCCCAATAGAAAGAATACATTCATTCAAAACCTATAATTTATCTTCCATTGTCTTTGTTTCAACAAATATGTTTTAAGTGATTTTGATTCCAATGCTTGAAATATTTTTTAATGAAAAAGAGTTTCTTTGAAAAAATGAACATATAGTTCCCTTTTAGCTTGGTAAATATATTCCAACAAAGTTTGATGGTATCAAAAATACTTGAATCTCTTAACTACATGAGCTCAAACATGAAAGGACAAAGAGGTGTTCTCTGACATTTGTAATTTTCAAGTCAACAGGAGTGTGGTTAGAACTAGAAAATGAAATAATTAAGATTTCAAAGTCCAATTAGATTCTAACCAACTTTTGCTAACCAAAAATATATCTAATCTTTATGCAGTCTTGATGAAGACTTTATGTCTATTTTTCCAAGTATAAAGGCCATTCTTTGGATCATGTCCAAAATCCCCGTAGCATCCACAAAGGAAATGAATTCTCTATGAGACTGAAGAGGTCTCCTTAATCCTCCCTTCTTATAATCACTTGATAGAATGACATTGAAATCTCCACCCAAAGCAATTTTTTGGGTGGGAGACAAAATAATAAACTATTGAATGTCATACCAGCAATTACATTTCAGATTTGTGCTATTTGGACCATAAAATTTAAAATATCCAAACACAATATATGAGGAATGTGCATTGATTTTGACTCACTACCAGTTCACACTCTAGTCCACCAAAGACAGTTCAACTCTATTTGGATTCCACAACACTATCAATCCCCCTAAAGCACCAAATGAGTATTCAAACCAATATTTCCATGAACGCAATCCCTTAGAGAAAAATTTGGCCTCCTCTTTAGTTAACTTTGTTTCATGAAGAAATAAAAAATCAAGGCTAGAAGTGTAGATTTGATGCTTTATCAAGCATATTTTGTTAGAGGCATGAAAACCCCTATCATTCCATGATAAAAGTCTCATGAATCCAGTGAGGGATTTCCACCCCAAATTACATAATAAAAAATGGTGATAAGTTGTTGTTTCTCCTAAAGCCCCTACTCTACTAACTTTTTTGAATTGATTTTCCTTCCCCTTTTACCTTTTTTTGCCATAATTGGGCACAACCAAAGGGCATGTTTTTTGTGTTATAGATAAAATTTATTTAGAACTAAAATCATCCTTTGGATCTCTTTGCTTCAATAGATTTTCCATCTTTTCCAAATTCTGGTCTACATCTTTTTCAAATTCAGAATGGGAAATAAATCCATCTCCCAAACCTAAAGCCTCATCATCCAACACAACCTTTTTATATTTTTCCATATCTAGGTTTTTTCAATTGTTGTATCAAAAAATTCATCAACTCCTTTAACTTTATCTTCCAAGACCCTAATGAGATTGGTTGAGACACATAAAAGGTGGATAGAAGGTTGGAATATTCTGTCACCATTTTTTTTATAGCCTTAACCATATTTTGCATTACAGAGGGTTTCACCAAATCTTATTACATAGACTCGGGGATCACCTATTCCTAATTAGGGAAATCACATAAAATTTTAGAACTAAGCCCCATTATTTATTTTGATGAAGTAATTAGAGGGTTTTGAAATCTAGCCTTCCAGACTTTTCTTGTTTGCAAAGGTGGTTAGGTTTGAGATGGATTATTTTTATAAGGGCAATTTCTCCCCAAGTGTCCAATTTTATGACAGCCAAAACATCTAAAATGAAGCTTTTAAAAATCTATGGTTTGGACCTATTTTTGCCCAAAAGATATAAGTATTATGGCCTCTATAATTTCCTTAGATAGCTTCAAATTCACATAATTTTTTTCATACACCACCAAATCCCCTTCTGACATTACTAGATCAATGGAGATAATTTATTCAATGATGTTACCAATAGATTTGAGACATTCCTCTCCTAAAATTTGATTAGAAAACCATAGAGGTGTATCTAGACAATAATTTTAGACAACCATTTCTTCTTGGTGTCAAAATTAGGGCTCTAACCCTGGGTCAAGAGACCACAGCCCAAAAGAAAGAATGTCTAATCTGAAAAAAACCATAAATAAACCATTTGGAAAAAAAACTAAGAACAATCCCAACCCCATGAATCCACCATCCATTATTCCACCTCTCCAATTGTCGACCACCTACCTTTCATTTTATGAATAATGCCTAGCCACTCTAATAAGTCATTGTTATCCTTCACCAATGCATCATCCAAGATGAGGTTCTAACAAGGCCCAACCTTGATAACACCAAATGCCATGGGAATAGAAATGGATTGATCAGATAAAGTAATTGTCTTTTACTCAACCTCCTTATTTTGATTCAAAGAGTCCCAAGTTAGGATCAAGGGTGGATTTGGATCACCCAAACACCCAAGATCCAAACCAACCCCTTCCAACTCCTCAGTATAATCCTCAACATCCAAACCTTGGCACTACTCCATATACACTTTGATATCTTTCATATTTGCATGCTTAGTAATTTTTCCCTTATTATCTTTTTGGCACCCCTTCGTAGGATGTAATAACACCACTGGGTTTTACCAGAATATAGTAATTTTTTTTAAATAAATTACACATATTCATCTAATAGATTTCACCGTGAGAAATATAATTAATGATATTTAACTAACCACATTAATTTAGTTAACCAATAGATTTATATCTAATCCACTTAGCTAAACATCACCATGAATAGATATAAAAATTAAAAATAATGTTGAATAAGTAATAAATACTTCATTAAATCATAAATAAAATAGTAAAAATTTAGCCATGATTGATACAACATTACAGCCACTGCTATATAATTATAATGTACAAATGTTATAATTTTTTAATCAATACATAATAATATATTAAATAATAAAACATGATATAAAGATCCATGGAGAAAAGTCTCCATAACTCAAGTATCAATCTTAATCTCAAGTGCAATCCCTAGTATAGTACTAGCTAGGAGGGAGAGCATCATCTGAGCACTTTTCCATGTCAACCATAGACCATAAATCCCCTTCTCTGTCTCCCAAATAAGGGGATGGCCCTCCCTTCATGGAAGGGTAGATAATGATGGTGCTGGAGTCTAGAGTAACAAACTAGAACCTGTGTGTTGAAGATATCTAATACATAATGTGTATAATAAATAAATATGTTCTAACATGATATCACATAAATATGAAAACTATATCAACATATGAAATGACAATTTTTAATTAAAACATTACTTTGGCCAAAAAAACTAATAATTAATGATTTATAAGATCAGTCAAATTCATACACACCACTTAATTAAATTACACCTCATCTTGCATTGATGGGTCATGAATGCGAGATTTGGTAAAAATATATAACAATATAAAAACTAATAGATTCATTCAAAATATTTCCTTTTAGCTGATAAAAATATGCTAAGTACAAAAATATCAAATACATTCATTTCATCCATCAAATCAAATGTAATGAATCCACAACATTTAGTTTATTACAAAATAAAAAACAAAATAAAAAATAGTCCTAAACATACCATTCGAGTATTGATTTATATATACTACCAGTTACTCTAATCCCAAGTAACTTATAATACTATTTCATGTTAGGTTGTGGAGCTAAAAGCTTCACTGATGCAGACATGGAGGAGGTTGCGAAAGGGTTGCGGAGTGTTACTGTCACCGGCATCAGTCAGGCCAATCGACGTCGATAGGGAGGAGACAGGAAGGCAACCGACGTCGATCAAAAGTCAGCCAGCATCGGCACCCCCCAGGCAGACAGGGACCGACGTCGGTCACCTGTGTGGTTTGAGCTGCGAGTATGTTACGGGCAATTAGTTGATGAACCAAGTGTTTGCATGTTGAGAGCCAATTTTAGACTAAGAGCTGCGGATCTAATTATTGTAATTAGGTGTCTAATTATTGTTTGCATGAGATCTATTTAAGAGACTCATTGGTTGTATTGTAAACTTGTGCTAGAGAGTAAGAGAGCAATAATATAAGCTCCTTCTATGTCTGAGGTGAGCATGGTGTGTTCCTCCTAGTGCCACAGTACCAAGTGTGGGTGCTGGATTGGAGAATTAGCAGGGTTTTTCAAGAGTGTATGATCTTGGTCATCAGGTGAGCATGGCTACGATAGGAGATCTGCATGGGTAAGTAAGATCATTGATTTATAGGTGTATGTGTGTGCAAGGTCAAGGTTGATAGGTGTATAGAACTAGATTTATTTGCAGGTGTGCAAGATCAGAGAGGACAGCAACACAATAAGGAGCAAAATCAGGTGGGATCTACTTGGAGTACAGTGTGTACTTGTGGAGTGCGTGGAGCACAGGTGTAAGGTGAACACCAACTCTATGTTTGAGTTAGGTTTTGGGACCTAAGAGAGAGAGCTTTGAGGGAAGATTTACTATTTATGCCCTGAAGGTGTGGGAGCCCTAGAGGTGTGTAAGGAAGAAGAACTGTGGCAGCGTTCTTTGTTGTATTTCCTTCTGAAAGAGTTTTAATACAAGTTGTGTATTGTCTCTCATATCATGTGTTATTTCTAAATTCTAGTTACTTGTGTATTTTGGTTAATTTCTGCATATTAAGTTGCTTGGTAATCAATTGTGTGCTTCTAGTTATTTATCCCAACACGTGGTATCAGAGCTAAGGTTGCAGGAAGCAGGTTTTGTGTTTGGTTACAGGTCACTCTCAGGGGTTTCTGATTGAGTGGGAGTAGAGCAATGGCAGATCAAAGTAAGCTAAGAATGGAGGAGTTGAAAAGCACAGATGGTCACTTACAGTCTTATGGAAAGAAAGAGCAGGTAAAAGAAGATTGTTGGTTGGTAGCAGATCAACATGAAGGAACTGAAGATGTAGATGTTGTAGGTGTTGTTGCACAGGATGCTCTGGGAGGTTTCTTGGATAAAGTTGAATCTTGGTTAATAGATTATGTTGCCTCTTTCCATGCAGCCCCAGGGAGAGGAGCTGGTGAGCCTTGCCAAAGAATTGGCAAAGGGGAAGTGAAGCTGAAATTGCAGGAGGTCAACACATGGGTGTTGAAGCAGGTCATGCAGGTCCCAGATTTGGAGATGTGGCTAATTTCTTTAGAAAATTTGGGTGATGAGAGATGCACAAGAGCTCTCACAATGGATGCACTTGAATTAGCTGGTGGTAAGAAAATAGGTACTCTTTATCTACTTGTTTATATTACTGATTCTTCTTCTATTGCGGAGACGTGGCTTCGTAGGCTTGGTCACATGAGCAGGAAGGAGATGCATGTTTTTAAGTGGAAGACTGATATATTTGACAGGCTTAAGAACTAGAAAGCCTTGGTGTTTTTGGAGGAGATGGCGGACAGAGACCAGTGGATGGGCTAGATATTTCTGAGTAGGGTAGTTTGGACATGGGATTGATTCAAAGGAGCTCACGGGTAAAAAGTCATCACTCACAGGTAAACACAGGTACCGGCATCAGTAAGAAAATCAACATCATTATTAGATAAGATCGACGTCGGTCATGAGGACTGACATTGGCAGCAGGAGGACACTGACGTTGGCATGGTTGGTAGTCAGGACAGGCGCAGGAACTGACATCAGTCGGATGCAGACTGTGTGGTGACCAAGGTCGGTCACTGTAACAGATTTTGGGTGGATAGCAAGCTGTCAAGGAGTCTCAAACACCCATATGGAGGACTAAAGGTGGTAAGTAAGCCTCCAATTTGTTGTTCCTCTTCTTTATACTAGTTGCTGACTACAGAGCGGGAAGGATCCAGGAAACAGTGGGAGCATGGTAGGATTATGATGCAGAACCAAGTGGAGATTTGGTAGGGTTGCCAGCGGGTATGAAAGCACAGAGATGAATGGATACCTTAGTTGAAGAATAGAGAGAATGGACACATGAGATGGAAGACCAAGTTATATGGTCTTGAGGAAGCTGTAGGACATTGGTACAGGTTTTGACAGGTTGATGACAAAGCATGACTTTAGTCAATGTCAGGGTAACTACTGTGGTTTGTCTTACTAGGGGGATGGTGATTGCAACATCATTCTATTGCTGTATGTGGATGGTATGCTAGCTAGCAGGTTTGTACATACAGGGTTTTGCTGAGCTAAGGGTAAGATTAGTTTAGTGGTTTGCTATGAAGAATTTGGAGCAGCGAAATTCTTTGGCATGGGAGGCATGGAGATCACAGGTTGATTTTGTCTCCAGTGGGAGCTGATGTGAATCAGGTGTTGGTGAGGTTCAGGATGCAGAGCTAAAGCACACTAAGGGCTGGACAGTTCAGTGTCTGAAATCACATGAGGTCTAGTATAGACATGAGTTTGCCCAAGCAGTGGGTGTTGTCAGAGAGTTAGGAGCCAATTCAGAGAAGTGGGTTCTTAGGTATTTGAGAGGGACCAGCAGTAGGGATTCATGCTATTCAAGGTCAGGACTTCACTACATGGAATTGTAGGTTTGGATGTGGTAGGTTACTCGAATGACAGGAGGTGCACCACAGGTTGTGTGGTGGGTTGTCTTTAGGATTGAGCTTGAAGAGGGATACAAGCCAAGAAATAGATTAGATGGGGTACAGGTACAGGTACAATGTAGCTATTTATCTCCAAGTGGGAGATTGTTAGGTTATGGAGCTAAAAGCTTCACTGATGCAGACATGGAGGAGGTTGTGAAAGGGTTGCAGAGTGTTACTGTCGCCGGCGTCGGTCAGGCCAATCGACGTCGACAGGGAGGAGATAGGAAGGCAAACAACGTCAATTAGAAGTCAGTCAGCGTCAGCACCCCCCAGGTAGACAGGGACCGATGTCGATCACCTGTGTGGTTCGAGCTGCTAGAGAGTAAGAGACAATAATATAAGCTCCTTCTGTGTGTGAGGTGAGCATGGTGTGTTCCTCCTAGTGCCACAGTACCAAGTGTGGGTGCTGGATTGGAGAATCAGCAAGGTTATTCAGGAGTGTATGATCTTGGTCATCAGGTGAGCATGGCTATGATAGGAAATCTACATGGGTAAGTAAGATCATTGATTTGCAGGTGTATGTGTGTGCAAGGTCAAGGTTGACAGGTGTGTAGAACCAGATTGATTTGTAGGTGTGCAAGATCAGAGAGGATAGCAACACAACAGGGAGTAGAATCAGGTGGGATCTACTTGGAGTACAGTGTGTACTTGTGGAGTGCATGGAGCACAGGTGTAAGGTGAACACCAACTCTGTGTTTGAGTTGGGTGTTGGGACCTAAGAGAGAGAGCTTTGAGGGAAGATTTATTGTTTATGCCCTGGAGGTGTGGGAGCCCTAGAGGTGTGTAAGGAAGAAGAACTGTGGCAGCCTTCTTTGTTGTATTTCCTTCTGAAAGAGTTTTAATACAAGTTGTGTATTGTCTCTCATATCATGTTTTATTTCTAAATTCTAGTTACTTGTGTATTCTGGTTAATTTTCGCATATTAAGTTGCTTGGTAATCAATTGTGTGCTTCCGGTTATTTATCCCAACATTTCATCCCCAAAATAATCAGTATAGCACATGCTTATATATTTTTGCATATTCCTCATATAAAACAAAATCCAGTCCAAAGTATCATAATATGATTTATATTTAAAAATCATAAATACTTTATATTAATGTTTTTATACAAAAAATAAAATATATATACAAGCATCTATTTGCACATTGTTTGATAATAATGTTTTTAAGCACAATATAGTTGTGTACATATATACAAATATATGTGATGGTAAAATCAATTCAAATTTATAACACAGTCCATAGCCATATATTTTTACCATGTGTGTGTGTAATTATTGAGTACAGTTCCAATACCCTATAAATACTATATTGTATATATTATACTCTAAGAAGACATCCACTGTCTAAAAGCTTAGAGTATTCCTTATATGTAACTTACACATCCATCTAATAAAACATCCACATAGCCCCTTTTATAAATTAGATAAATCCCCATATACTTGTATAACTATAAACATAGAGAATCTCATGTGATTCCCACTATACACATAGCCAACTATTTGTACTAAATCCTTTTAATCAAATATAACAATTTAATCTATTTAAATGGACATTTAAATTAAAAGAATATAATCAAATATATACACTCATCCAGCTATGCCCATCTTGGGAATTATGTTATAACCATTCAAAATTGACCACATAAACCTCTTCAAGCAAATTATATATAAACCACATACCCAGTCTTTTTATTAACTGTACAAAACTCTTACATAATCCATAGACAAATCTGAGTAAGCAATAATACATAGCCATAGTTATATATGTGTGTAGTTCATATATAATGAATACAATTAAATCTTAACTTTGCCATATCAAATTTAACATATTCATGTATATTTCTATGCATAAATGTGAATGCACAAATTACAGTTTGTTCTTTCACTTACACATACCCATTATATGTTATGACTTAAATTGTATTGTTCTCAAAACCATATATGAACAAGTATGCATAATACAGGATTTCATAACAGAGTCAAAAGTATAAAAACTATGGCCTTGACTTTAAAAGGTACAAATTCATTTGAATTTGAAGTAACAAAAATCTAATTGACATCAAAACCTCAAGTTCATTTATACATGTATCTTCAACTGTTTATATGTAACACATATAGTTTTCTTATATGTATATGTGTGTGTGTGTGTGTGTGTGTGTGTGTGTGTGTGTGTGTGTGTGTGTGTGTGTATACATATGTGTGTGTGTGTGTGTGTGTGTGTGTGTGTGTGTGTGTGTGTGTGTGTGTGTGTGTGTGTGTGTGTGTGTGTGTGTGTGTGTGTCATTAGTTTAAATTGTGTATGTGTGTGTGTGTATATTCATAATCCATTTTTTTTGTAAAGATTTCATATATTTATATTTAAAATCCAATTAGGTTTACACATTTGATCCCTCATACAATCTCACAATTCTAATCTAATTTATTTTAAAACCTTAATGAATATATATCATAACTTATTTGATAAAAAGTCATTCGAGCCAAATCATATGTATCCATCAAGAAATATTCATTCCCAAAGTGTAATAGATATTTACAAATTGAAAAGGGGCTTAACATAGAGCATAATTAAAGCCAAAATAATCATGGTGAATCCTACATCCCTACCCAATTCCCTTAGGTTACCTTGGGTTGGATGTAGGGTTTTGTGGAGGATGAGCCTTCCATAGGGCCCTACATGCAGCCCTTATTATTTTTCATAACATTTAATCAAATGAAAAACCTTGTAACAATTTCAATTCCAAAACCCATCAAACATTACACACATAGGAATTTAAGTACAAAACCAACCTATGAATATATGAATGCCAAGGAAGCCAAATTACTTTTTTTCTCAGCTCGTTCACACCTTCTTTTCCTTTTGTCTCCTAATCTATATATGTCATGTGTCATCGTGTGCCTCACAACCTTATCCCACTTTCTTTTATTCTTCTCCATCAACTTACTCACCATCACTTTCTCCTTCATTAATGACTGACTCAACTGACTATAAAATATGTATGTAAAAATAGCTCAATAGAACTCCACTATGCTACAAACCACCACCATGCAACCAATAACCTAACTCCATCATTTTTGCATAATGATGGTTAACCCAAAGTCAATAAGTGATTAGTGACTCTAATCATCTTAAAACATCCTTTAACTAATTAATATAATCATTTCATATCCTTTACAAAATATGCATGAAAATTAACTTAACATAATTCCATCATCAACTTCACAAAAAAAACTATCCAAACCAAATAAACAACAAGTCATAATAACCAATGTTTATTTCATGCAAGGTCAAATATCAACTATTCAATAATCATTATATTTCCGTGCAAAATTGACTATCAACTCAATAAAATAATGACTATATAGCATGATAATATAATTCGGTATTAAAAGACTATTGTTTAATGTTACTAAGTCATCTATAAACAAACACTCTACAAACATAATGATTTCCCTAAACCTTTTAACAATATATTCATTGTCTAATATATTATGAATATCAAACCTTTGGTCAACATTTAATCAAATACAAAGACATTTTAAAACAATGATATCAATATCTTTTGACATTAGGATATACATATATTATAATAATAATCTTTAATTATTATTACCTAAATCTTATAGATCAAATAACAACAATGGAATCCATCTATACTCATTAATGTATACATAACATCATATCGTTATACTACAAAACCATACCCAATAAGGCAGTAAGGTAAGTAAAAACATATACCGATTCACTCATTTAACCAAATAATTACATCATACAAGATAAACAATGTATGACCACAAAATTAATGAAATCATTCAAACAAATCGACATGATTATCAAAATCAACTAGATTATTGAAATCATGTAATCATATAAAATTATCTAAGAACATAAAAGATCACAATAGTAATTTAAATAGAAAGCAACCCATACTATAACTATCAAATAATTAATCATGAAACATAAAATATTATTGTGGTGTGTGCATGGGTTTTTAGGTTCATTCTCTATCATCCCTCAATGTCTCCATATAAACCATCCTCTCTGATGATGTTCTCCCTCTATCACACTCTGAGGGAAGAATCTATCCTACATCCACCTCATAATAATGAAGGTATTTGGACTGAAACATCATTATATCTGTAAAATAATATTGCATAATTAACAAACATGATCACAATGTACAAAATATAGAACTATTGCTAACTCATAGCAAACTAATCATGTAAATTAAACAACACATAACTATCCCATAATCAGCATATGATATAAAGCTTAATCAAATAATAGTTAATCAACTAATCAACCATGATAATCTATAGATCAAATAGGTTATTAAGCTTAGAGAGAAATCAAGATGTGATATCCTTCTCCATTAAAGTTGGTCATCATCTCAATGACATTAATTCAAATAGAAGTTTTAAATTTAAAACATTATTCAATAGAATATAATATAATATGTAGCAGTAAATCAAGTAAATAAATGTGGAAAGAACCTATAAAACTCATCATAGTCCTCTCAAGTGACACTATCTTCAGAATATTGGTCTCATTAGACCTTGCACTATGACACTTGTTTATTACACAAACAGACTTTACAAGTGTCAATTATTCTAATTGGTTCTACCATGACCACCTCAAGGTCCAAAACCTACAAAGCATTCCAATCCAACACATGTGAAGGATCGACAACATAATTTTTAAGAAAAGATACATGGAAGACATTATGCAAAATATCTAGAGCTAGTGGCAATGCAAGACTATACATTATAGGATTGACCACTTCCAAAACCTCAAAGGGTCCCACATATCTTGAAAAAAGTTTCATTACCTTCCTAAATTTAATTGAGTTTTTCTAAGGCTTAACCCACAAAAACACTTTATCACCAATAGAAAACTACCTAGCTGATCTCTTCATATCAACATATCTTTTATGTCTATCATTGGCCTTGGCCAACCTTTACCTAATTATCCTGACTTGATATTCTATTTCTTAAATCATCTCATGTCCAAAGACTACCCTATCTTCTAACATGTCCCAACTAATTGGTGTTCTACACCTCTTTTCATATAATACCTCAAAAGGATCCATCTTTAACATTGATTTGTATGAATTATTTTAAGTAAACTCAACCAATAAAAGGTACTCCTCCCACTTGTATTATTGATCCATGCAATATATATAAAGGATATCTTCTAGAACTTAGTTAACTCACTTTGTCTATCCATCAATTTGTGTGTGATAAGCAATTTTAAAATTTAACTACATACCTAGAGTTTAATTCATAGTTAACTAAAACCTAAAAATCATCCTTAGATATCGATCTAAAATGATCTTCTCTATAAAACCATAAAATCGATACACCTCCATGAATCTCTTTACAGGCATAGGTGCATCATCTTTCAGGTTGCTTGATATAAAGTGGGCTACCTTGGTTAGTTTTTCAACTACTATCAATATCATGTCAGGTCAGTTTTGTGATAATGACAACCCTTGAACAAAGTCCATACTAATCACCTACCACTTCCATTATGGTATATCATGTGGATGTAGCAATCTAACTAGATGCACATGTTCAACTTTCACATGTTGACATTCTAGACAATAGACACAAAATCCTTTACATCTCTCTTAATTCCTTTCTAGAAATAGAGTGGTCTAAGATCAAACATGAGCTTGGTTATTCTTGGATGTCTTGAATATGGGGCATTGTGCAATTCTTTTAGCACTATGTTCCTCAAATTGTATCTATCAGGTACATACATCCTATTATTATACCATAAAAACTATCATTCTCTATCATGAATCCTTTATAATTGATACTTTCTTAATCTGATCATATAATTCATCTCTTGGTAATAATTTGATTACTTGATCTCTAAAATTACTCTTGATAGTAACCATATTTTTTATATACCTCATATGGCTTAGAGCATTAGCTACTCTATTCTCCTTACCTTTGATATAGTTAATATCAAAATCATAATTAGACAATAACTCTAACCATCATCTTTGATGAGCATTAGGTTTAGTTAGGTGGAGATAAACTTGATTCCCAAGTTATCAATCTTGAGCTCAAATGGTTTCTCTAATAGATAATGCCTCCAAACTTGTAAAGCATGCATAATTACCATAAGTTCTTGGTCATGAGGGGCATAACTCACCTCATATGATTTTAATTTCCTAGACTCATAGGCTACTTCTGAGCCATCCTCTATAAGAACTCCAATTCCATCCTTAGATGCATTAGTGACCATTGAGAATTGATCATTAGGATTAGGAACTCTTAGCATGGGTGTTAAATTAAGCCTCTTTTTTACTTCCTAAAAGGCTACCTCACACTTATCTAACTAGACAAAATTTTGATTCTTCCATTGAAGAGAGGTAATTAGATTAGCTATCTTAAATAAATTTGAAATGAATTTCCTATAATAGCCTGCTAATCCCATGAAACTTCTTACCTCATGCACATTATTTGGTTTCAGCCACTCCATTATGTCTTTTATCTTTGATGGATCTACTAAAATACCATCTACAGAGATAATATGTCCTAAATACTATACTTTCTTTTGTAAAAATGCACACTTAGACAACTTTCCATATAACTTGTACTTTCACTAATGTTGAAAAATTAGTTCTATATGCTGAAAGTGTTCTTCCTCATCCTTAGAATAAATGAGGATGTCATCTAGAAAGACAAAAATAAAACAATCTAGGTAATCTCTGAACACACTATTTATAAGACTCATAAATGATGTTGAAGCATTTATCAATCCAAATGGTAACATTGTGAACTCACAGTGCCCATATCAAGTTTTAAACATTGTTTTCAAAATATTCTCTTCACAAATCATCAACTGATGATACCTTGATTGAAGATCAATCTTAGAAAAGATTGTTTCTCCTTGCATTTTATTAAAAATATCATCTATTCATGTCAATGGATATCTTTTCTTAATCATTGATTTATTCAACATCCTATAATATATACATAGCCCAAGAGTATCATCCTTCTTCTTGACAAAGACAACTAGTATACCCCATGGTGACACACTTGGTCAAATCAACCCTTTTGACAACAACTCCTGAAGTTGTGCCTTTAACTCAACTAATTCAATGGTTGTAATTTTTTATGACACCTTAGATTGTGATTTTGATCCAGGTATGATATCAATTGAGAAAGTAAACCTTCGCTTAAGTTGTAATCTTTGTAATTCTTTTAGAAACATGTCATGAAAGTTTCTTAAAAAAGGATAATCTTCAATAGATGGTTCTTTAGATTCATCCATCTCATTTATCTTAATTATAAATGCCTAGCATCCCTTTCCTTTGATCTTTCTTGAGTTAAATTACAAAAATATACCTTAGTTTCAACTTTATTTTCTCACCTTGAAGTTGTGTCTGATTTTGAAAATCATATTAACACTCAACCTTCTTCAAATAACAATCAACCTTGGCTTTATGCTTTAAAATCTAATTGACTCCTAGGATAAAATCATATGATCTCAATTGTGATACAAAAATATCCACTACTATAGTGAACTTAGGAAACCTAATCTTAGCTTTGACTAGACACTTATCGACTTTGACCTTAGAATCATTCCCATACTATACTGACCATACATTTTTCATAACTCTAGCCTTTATAAATAATTTACTAAACATTATAGGATTAATGAAACATTCCTTAGATCTCATGTCAATAAAAATATAAATTGGATGATCAAACAAAATACCTAACAATTCTATGGGTGAAGCTTGATACTCAACCTATTGATTATCAATAGTTGCATGAATCTGCTACTAGAATGTGCCTTGCTAAGAAGTTGAACCCTTATTATTTGATCTATCTTGAGGACATTATTTATAAAAATGGTCATCTCTACAAATGAAGCAACCTTCAACTAGTCCTTTCTTCTCAAACTGTTGGTTTCCCTTGAAACCATTACCAAGTTTCCTATCCCTGAACCATTATTAAACTTGGCATTTTGATTATTGAACTGACTATTGGAGTCTCCACTCCTCTACTTCTAGTTATTATTTTTAAAAGTTGGTTTGAAAATTCTAAACTTAATTTTGAACTTATCTCTGATTTGGGAAAGAGATTTCAATTTTTGTTCTTACTTGACCACCTTCTTAAACACGTGATCCATAATAGATGGACCATGCACATCTAATTCACAACCAATTTGGGGTTTTAATTTCATGATAAATTTATTGATTCTAAACCTCTCATATGTTTCATACTAAGGTACATACTTAAGGAGCTTGGTGAATTGCTCCTAGTATTCATTCATTTATAAATCCCCTTGCTTTAGATTCTAAAAATATGAAAGCTTTTGATCAAAGTATAGCTATGAAATCCATCATGACCTAAACATTGTCAAAAATTATTTTCAAGTGGTGGTGGTTGAGTCAAGGTTTATCTCGAGCTTCTTGTTTACCCACCAAGTTATTGTTTCACCAATAAGATGATAAGCTCCCCAGAATGCTTTCATGACTTTAGAATAATTTTGAATCTTGAAATATTTCTCCATTTCTATCAACCATGCTTCAACTCCATCTTCCAATATAGTTTCATCAAATTTGGTTGGATTTACCTTTTTCATGTCACATTCTAACTCTGTAGCTACTCAAGCTCTCACATCCTATGGTAATTTCTCATGATTCTACTCTTGAATATGTTCTTGATCATCAGGATGATATTTAAATTCCTCCTAATTATTCTCCTATTCAAGTCCATGCACTTCCTAATCTAGGGCCATGATTTTGTCCCTAGTTTCTTGCATGGTTTAGAGGATTTGGTCCAACTTTATAGCTTGCTCAGTGGTAAACTGATTTGGATCAAAAAGAGGTTTGATATTCAAAGTATCCTCACCTCTTGGTCTATTGTGCACCATTGTTCTTCTTTCTCATCGGGAGAATAAGTTTGTGTTAGTAGACACATTAAGTCTTAAATTTTGAGCATCACCTCTAATACCATAATGTAATAACCCCACTAGGTTTTACCATAATATAGTAATTTTTTTTAATTTAATTACACATATTCATCAAACAAGTTTCACCATGAAAAATTTAATTAGTGATCTTTAACTAACTGCGTTAATTTAGTTAATCAATAGGTTTATATCTAATCCACTTACCTAAGGATCACCACGAACAGATATAAAAATCATGAACAATGTTGAATAAGTAATAAATACTGCATCTAGTCATAAATAAAATAGTGCAAATCTAGCCATGGTTGATACAACTTTACAGTCACTATTGTAGAATTATAATGTACAAATGTTATATTTTTTAGTAATACATAATAATATCTCAAATAATAAAACATAATACAAAGCCCCATGAAGTAGAGTTTCACGATTCAAGTATCAATCTATAATCTCAAGTGTAGTCCCTAATATAGTATTCTAGCCAGGAGGGAGAGCATCATTCAAGCATTTTTTCATGCCAACCACGGACCATAGATCCCTTGCATTATCTCCCAAACAAGGGGATGGCCCTCACTTCACAGATGTGTAGATAATGATGGTGTGGGAATCTAGAGTAATAAATCATCAGAACCCATGTGTTGAAGATATCTAATATATAATGTGTATCATAAATAAATATGTTCTAACATCATATTATATAAATATGAAAACTATATCAACATATTTAATTAAAACATTACTTTAGCCAAAAAATTTAATAATTAATGATCTCTAGGATCAGTCAAATTTATACACACCACTCAATTGGATTATACCTCATCTTGCATTGATGGTGTTACTTAAGCCAATGGAATCCATCCACTACATATTTAGGGTCATGAATGTGAGATTTGGTACATATATATAACAATATAAAAATCAATATATTCATTCAAAATATTTCCCTTTAGCTGATAAAAATATGCTAAATACAGAAATATCAAATACATTCATTTAGTCTGTCAAATGAAATGTAATGAATCCATAACATCTAGTTTATTACAAAATAATAAATAAAATCAAAAATAGTCCTAAACATACCATTCAGGTATTGATTTATCTAGACTGCCAGTTACTCTAATCCTAAGTAAATTATAATGTTATTCCATCCCTAAAATAATCATTATAACAAAGGTTTATATATTTGTTCATATTCCTCATATAAAACAAAAGCCAATCCAAGGCATCTTAATATGTTTTATATTTAAAATTCATAAATACTTTATTTTAATGATTTTATACAAATAATAAAATATATATACAAGCATCAATTTACACATTGTTCGGTAATAATGTTTTTAAGCACAACACAGCTATGTACATATATACAAATATACATAAATGATAAAATCAATTTAGATTTATAGCATAGTCCACAACCATGTATTTTTACCATATATATATTTAAAATTCTTGAGTACAATTCCAATACCGTACAAATACTATATTATATACAGTATATTCTAAGAAGACATCCACTGTCTAAAAGCTTAGAGCATTTTGTGTACGTAACTTGCACATCCAGCTAATAAAACATTCCCATAGCCCCTTTTATAAACCAGATAAATCTTCATATACTTGTATAACTATAAACACACAAAATTTCATGTGATTCACACCATACACATAGTGAACTATTTGTACTAAATCCTTTTAATCAAATATAACAATTTAATCAATTTAAATTGACATTTAAATTAAAAGCATATAATCAAATATATACATTCAACCAACTATGCCCACCTTAGGAATTATGTTATAACCACTCAGAACCGACCATATAAACCTCTTCAAGTAGATTATATATATATATATATATATATATATATATATATATATATATATATATATATATATATATATATATCGCACACCTAGTATTTTTATTGATTGTGCAAAACTCTTAAACAATCCATAGACAAATCCGAATAAGAAATAATACACAATCATAGCTATATATGTGTGTAGTTCATATTAAATGAATAAGATTAAATCGTAACTCTATCATATCAACTTTAACACATTCATGTATATTTCCATACATAAAACGAAGTGCACAAACTACAGTTTGCTCATTCATCTACCCATACCTGGGTTATATGTTATGGCTTAAATTGTATTATTCCCAAAACCATATATGAAAAAGTATGCATGATACAAGATTTCATAACAAATTCAAAACTCTAAAAAATATGGTTTTGACTTTAAAATGTAAAAAATTCTTTGAATATGAAGACTCATAAATCCTATCAAAATCAAAATCTTAAGTTCATTTATACATGTTTATTCAACTGTTTATATGTAACACATACAATTTCCTTCTAAAGCCCTAAAAATCTAATACATAGGTACACACACACACATACAAACATTGTGTGTGTGTGTATACACATACAAATATATATATATATATATATATATATATATATATATATATATATATATATATATATATATATATATATATATATATATATATATATATATATATATCATCAGTTCAAACCAAGTATATACTTATATGTGTGTGTGTGTATTCATAGTCTATTTTTTTTAATAAATATCTCATACATATATATCTAAAATATAATTAGGTTTACACAATCAAGCCCTCCTAAAATCCCACAAGTCCAATATAATTTATTTAAAAACTTTAATGAATATATATCATAACTAGTTCAACAAAAACTCATTCAAGCCAAATCATATGTACGCATCAAGAAATATTCATTCCAAAAGTGTAATAGAGACTTTTTAATTAAAAAGGGGTTTAAGATAGAGTTTAATTAGAGCTAAAATAACCATGTAAATTACTACATCCCTACCTAATTCCCTCAAGTTACCTTGGGTTGGATGTAGGGTTCCGTGGAGGCCGAGCCTTCCACAGGGCCCTACATGTAGCGCTTATTATTTTTCATAACATTTAAGGAAATGAAAAAAATTGTAA
>JARHVA010006801.1:0-185000 GCA_037957365.1 Torreya grandis | reverse complement strand
TTATAACATTTTTAATTTTTTATTTAAAATCCAAGTCTTAGTTCATTAACTTAACTTACAGTTAAGTGTACCAAAATATATTATCTAATTTTAAATATAAATTATGTATGAATTTCAAGACTAAATTTTGATTGCATTAACTCAAAGTTAGAATATTAAGATAATTTTATTTGCATACAAATAATATTACCAAGATAATTATCTATTTAGTTAATAGCTATTTAAGTTATTAATTGCCTTTTATTTACAAGATAATCATATCTAAAAATAATAATATATTTTTAGCAATTAATAATTATTTTCCCATTTTAAATTCAAAAATCAAACCAATTATATTAAAATGATCTTATGCAAATTAAATTTAAATCCACACACACAAATATAATCACAAACCATATGTGCTACTATTTTTATGCTAATAGCATTTAAAATCTATTGTGTGTGTAGGGTCACTAGCAATTTCCACTAATATTCCCCCAATCGCTCCATCTAGTTGATCCTCTTTGATTATGTTTTCCCTCATCAAGCTCTATAGGTAAGACCTATCCTACATCCACCTCATAACAAGTAGGTATTTAGTCTAAGTCATCATAAACCAATGGTACAAAACTAACAATTATACATCCTCAATGTATAAAATAATCAAGATATAACTATCACGCAATGTATACTAATTAACAATATCATTGTTCCATACTAAAATATGTCAAAATTCTCAAATCAAAGCAATGGTAATCAAATAATGACCATACTAATCAATGATTAAAGTTGTGTTTGACAAAGGGTGGAATTGGGATGTGACATCTTCCCCCTAAAACTGACCATCACCTCGATGAATTGTATTAAAATGAAAATTCTAATTAAAAAATAGAGTTTAATAACATAAAAACATATTATCAAGATTCATATCATTCAATTAAATGCAAAATTTACCTAAATAATTCATACTAGTTTTCCTAATTAGCACTATTCTTAGAGAATTGGTCCCACAAGACCCTACTCTGTGACATTTCCTAATCTGCAAACAAGTTATTTGTGAAAGTCACTTTATTCTAATTGGTTCTATCATTACCACTCTAGGTTCTAAAACCACAATAAAATTTTAATAATAACTCAATAAAATTTTCCTTGCTAACTCAAAAATGCATTATATCATCACAAAAGTCAAAACAAATGATCAAATGACTAAATTTGATAAGTTCTACCTGTCAAATCTTGGATTCGATGAGTTCATCTATTAGATCTAACTTAGTAACAATTGATTCAATGTGAGGCTAAGTGGGATACCATCCTATCACTTAGAACTCACATTCCTATTTTACCAATCATCCCTCAAGGGTCCATAATCGAATGATCCTCAAAAGGTGCACATGATTCTATGAAATAAAAATTTGTACCAATAGATCATAAAAAGTAGTACTATATTCTAAATAATTTTAGATGTAATATCATACATATAATAAAAATCATACAATAATCTTGAGATTGTATTAAGTGATACTAAACAACCATAACTAGTATCATAGCCTAAAATTTAACCTATAATATTATATTCATAATAAAGAGATAATAATACCGCAATTATCATAGCATACAAAGGCTAAGGATCATACCATCCTTACAACTTTATAAGTGAGATAATGTCTCCTTGCTTGCATTAATAGCACATAATAGTTAAAAAAATTTATCTCAACCCTCTTAGATTACCAAGATGTTCTACACATCTTTATACCTTACGCCTAGAAAAAGGCACGCATATTACTCTTCAAAAAAACATGCTTCTAAAGAGAATAACATCAATCTTAAAAAGGTATAAAATAAAATAATAGTTATAATAAACTAGAATTAATATAAATTCAATGTTAGCCACTTATCATGGTCAAATTCATAAGTTAGATAAAATAGTGACTCTAAAAGGCCATAAAAAGAAAGTAGAGAACTAAAATATCATAAACCAAAACTTCTTAAAAACCCTCACATGGTAAAAGGAAACATCACAATCCACTTTGCCAAGCACAATTCACTTATCAAACTTGTAAGTCTAGTATGATCACCTACTTCCAAAATTGGAAAGAAAATATGAACCGCAAGGATGTATCAACAAGAAGTAGAACCACTATCCCACAAACTCAAGGGAATAAGATCAAGAAACAATTTAGAAACAAGTTTTCCACCAAAGAAAACTCTATAATAACATCTTTAAAATATGAATCTTCTTAGTAGCTTAAAATGATGTTTTGATCTATTTATTATTGTGTAGTATGAATTAGGGTATACTCGGGTGGTATAACCTTGTACTTGCTTGTTTATATTAATTATAGTGTAAGATGGGATGATCATGTTTTGATTAGGGTACTCATGCATGATGAGATATGATAGTATTGGATTTCATAGAGTTTTACATTATGAAAGGCATTCGAATGGTACATGTGAACATAGGATTGCAATAAGGAGAGATTAGTATGGTGTTAGTGAATGAAACCAAATTCAAAACAAAACACACTAATGCTAACACCTTAATCCTATCTCAAGGGGGGAGCATAATAAAAATTCTAAATGAGAGACATAACTATAATGCAAAAGACGAATAAATATTTCAACTTCTTTGGATTCTCCAAATAGCCTGTTGAAGTGGCTTGCTCAGCTTGTGCTCAATGAGTCTTCATCAAAGGAGGCTTTGTTATCTTCTCTTCTCCTTGGCACCTTTGTGATGGCTTTGGCTTTGGCTTGGCTCAATAATTTATAATTATAACACTAATTTCAATGGCTTTGGAATGATTTGTGCATGATAACTTTACACCATCCAAGCTTAAAAATATGAGTGTGGACCTCTTATTTATAGATTTTGTAAAATGATCATAATGAACTTGAACCATCCATCTCAAGATGAAAATGTGTGGCTAAAGATCTATTCAATTTTGGAGGAAAATTTCAATAAATTACCTCATAAATATTTGGGATAGAGAGGCATTAAAGAGGCATGGGATGTATTGATGAGGCATGGGAGGGCTTAATCCTAATATTTTATGCATTTATGGCTTAGGGATTTCTTTCCAAAAAATAATGGCACTTGATGATGCAAAAACTCAATATAAATTTTAAAAATAAATATTCAAAAAGATCCATAGAATTATTAATTAGGTTCATGATTTGAATCAATTTTCTTTAAGCATGATTAATCAACTTTGATGCAACTCTTGGCCCTTGGTGCATAAATTAATCAAATTGGTCAAAATGTCATGTTATTGACTCAAATTTTGACTAGATTATAATTAGGATGTGATGTTAGATGAATTAGATCTATTATCCCTTTTAGGATGTTTCCAACACAAAATAAAAAAGGCATGTGTCTCATGCAAGAATTTGGTAGAAAAGAGCAATCCATAGCACCTAGGTGCAAAAATGTCATTTTGACTCGAAATGATCTTATCAAAGTTAGTTATCTCATAAATTTCATTACTCCATTTTGGGATACTCTAGCCAAAATCAGCACTTGTATATGATAGGTTCAAATCTTTTAATGCATTTTAGTGTTTTAAGCCAAATTATACATATTTGACAGGAATTAGTTAAAATCTTGGTTGGAGGTCATTGGTGGCCACTTTTAGGTGTCTATAGTTTGCCCCTATTTGGTAATATGTTGTAAGTTATAAACACAATAACATCTTATCAAATATTAAAAATGTCCTATATGCCTACAAATTAAATGAAAATAGATGAACTATATGATGTCCCCTTGAGGGAATGGTTGGCACAAGTAGGTCGACAAACGGTCCCTCAAAAAGAAAGAAGAAAAATGAGGGTACCAAAAAAAAGAAGATGATGGGGTGAGAACACAATTATTTTTTAAAATTATTCAAAATCATTAAGAATTCAAGTGGGATGGTGTACAATGGTTTTCCCAAAGGTGGTTATAAGCATTGTACCTTGATAGTGGCAATGTGAGATGATAACACAATGATTTGTCCAAAGGTAATTATAATCATTGAGAAGATAGAGCTACCCCAATTAGGATAGAAAAACAAGATAACAACATGCCCCTCTTTGGGAAAAAAAGAAAGTAAATTTGGTGATAACACAATGATTTTTCCAAAGGTAGTTATAATCATTGAAAAAATGTTGGTGGGATGGTGTACAATGATTTGCCTATAGGCAGTTATAATCATTGGACCCTGGTTATGGAAAACATTATTGATTGGTTGATGATGGCAAATATGATGTGGGTAACTTGATAGAGAGGATATACATGAATTTGGACAACCTACTAGTAGGGAGATGCTCATTTGAACTAATAAAGGTTGAAATTATTTCATTGTTTAATTACTCTATTTGGGATATGATTAGAATTGGACTAAGATGTCGATGATGAGGAGATGTTGATGCCTCCATTGCTAAGTATACTTTTTGAAGCTAATTTTTGTTTTAGTACTTAATAGTAAGCATCATGATGGAACACCATGAGGATTAGGCCAAAAAATACATAAAGACTGACTCTCAGAATCCAATATTCAAGGGAAAACAATGCACCAATGATAAAAACCATAATGAAAATTTAAACATATGAATATGGATGGATTCAAATATAAATGCGTAAGGAATCACCCAATGAATTCACATAGACTAAATCAAAGCAATAGTGTTGAAAGAAAATAAATATGCAAACAAACAAACAAGCAAAGAAACAAATAATAGTTAGTACTAATGTTAATAAAAACAACACAACTTAAACCTACATAATGAAAATTGCCCCTAAAAAAATAGGTTACAACTTAGCAAACAAATATGACTAGGGGAATAAAAGAAAAGGAAAGGGGTGGTCGAGTTGTCTCCATATGCACTAGGCAAATGGATGTTGCCTACATAGTTCTATGGATGTAATATCTAAAAAAAATATTAGGCTAAATGTAGTTCTCTCAAGAAATGGGAAGAAAATGATTACTGATGAAAACAAACATGATGGATGTGATAGAAGAATAGGAATGAACTCACAAAATGGAAAGAGCATGGGAGAAAAGGCTAAAAAGGATGGGGAAACTAAGTGACAAGTGATTTGATTGTGACTTCATAAGGGTTCCCAAAATCCTTAAGGAAAAGAATTGGTCAATGTTTTTGGTTTTTCTAACCATTTTAAAAATATTTTTATAATTTTAGAGTACCTCAACTCGATCGAGAATGATGAGACACTAAATAATCCAAGCTCACAAAATAGTGAGAGTGTTACTTAGGTCACTCACAAAATGATAAGAGCATGGATTAGGTTGCTCACAAAATGGCAAGATCATGGCTTAGGTTGCTTTCAAAAGAGCGAGAACGTGGCTTAGGTTGACTGAGTTGACCTCAACAAGTATTGAGTGTTGCCTACATATCCTAAGATGACACTTCAAGTCACTGTAATTCCACCTTATAGTGGAGAAATCTAACTAGTGTAGCAACCAATTCAAACAAAATAGGCATAATTGGTATAAAGGCACAGTACGACATAGGAAATGACTAGTTGGTACGTCAAGGCATGATAAACAAGTGTTGCCCCTAGTTTACCCATAAGTGGTTATAACTAGGAAATAATAGCATAGGTTAATGATACTAATTTGCCCATAGGTAGTTATAATTAGTAACAAGACTAGTGAGACACTGATTTACCCATAGGCAATTCTAATCATGCACACTTGGTAGAGAGAATGGAATAATAAATGAAGGATGCAACTGCCAAATTGCTATTGTACAACTCCAAAAATACTACCTCTATTTGGAATGTGTGAAACAACTACTAAGACTAAATCTGAATTCTTTTGCTAAAAATGTGAATGGAACCAGGGTCATAGGGTTAGGTAGGGAAGGATAAATTAACTCAGTTTATGGGAAAGGTATGGTAAAATGGATAAGCAATAGGAAAAGTGATAGGTTGGTAGGATGGTAAAATGGTAAAATGGTATAGTATAAAGAATAATAGACCAAGTCACTCAAGCATAGTACTATTTGAGGTGGATAATGTTCATCGGCTCATCAAGTTCATGTCCGTCTGGTGTGGTAAGCATGTATGCTCCTATTCCAAAATTTGTCATAATGATGAAAGGACCAACCTAGTTGGGTTGGAACTTACCTTTGTGTTTTTTCTCAACCATCATATTCTTTTGGTTCTCTTTAAGGAGAAGATCACCAAGTTCAAATTCTCTATGTTTCACATGCCAATTGTAGTGGCCTCAAAGTCAGTTCTAATAGGCTTAGAGATTGTTCACCTCATCCATGTGTTTCTCATCAAGTAACTCTAGTTCTTGCAGGTGAGCTAATCGGTAGTCATTGTCATCCAAGACATGCTTGAAAGAGATGCATAGACAAGGTAGCTCAACCTCAATGGGAAGAATGGCCTCAATACCATAAAAAAGTGAATATGGAGTGGCTCTTATGGGTTTATGGTGATTATTAGAGTATGCCCAAAGGGTACAAAATATCTGAAGGTACCAGTCATGACTAGTATCATTGACAATATTTTTGAGAATGTTAACAATGGTTTTATGCGATGCTTCAGCCTGACCATTATCTTGAGGGTAATATGTCATAGAAAAGTGTTGTGTGATGTTGTATTCGGTGCATAAATTTTTGACATCCTTGTTCTTAAATGATCCTCCATTATCAGATATAATGTTATGAGGGATACCTCAATGGTAAATGAGATGGTTGAAAATGAACTTGAAAATTTATTTTCCAGTCATGTGAGGGGTATAGCTTCAACCCACTTAGTGAAATATTTTGCGGTGGTAAAGATATGTTTATGGCCATCAAATGAGGTGGGATTGATCTTCCCAATGAGTTCAATGACCCATGTAGTAAATGGCCATGGTGTCCACATTGGTTTTAAAGTCTTGGCCAGAGCATGAATCAGATTGGCATGTCATTGACACTTGTCACACTTCTTTACATATGCAACTACATTTGTATCCATTATGGACCAATAATAACCAGTGTACAAGAGATTTTTAGATAGGATTACCTTACTAGTGTGGGATCCACATACTTCTTCATGAACTTCCCATAATGCTAGTGTAGATTTTGTTGAAGTTAAATAATGAAGAAGAGTTTCACCAAAACTATGGCAGTAAAGGGTGGATCCAAGTAAGGTATAATGAGTGGTTTGATGGATGAAGGCTTTAGATTGCTTTCAAGATAGGTCAGGTGGTATAATTTGGTCTTGGAGATAGTTTTAAAGGTCTGAGTAGTAGATAGAGCTAGGACCAATAATATCATAAATCATTGCGATGGTTGAAGGTTCAAAAGCTAGTGCTAACAAATTCTTGACAAGGAACTAATACTCTTTAGCCATGTATTTTTGTTGAATTAGAGATCTAATAGTAGCCATATCATCTATGGTTATGTTACTTGTCTTTGGTATGTTCTCAAATTGAATGTCAGTAATCTACCACTTGAGAGTGTCGACCATGGCCTTATATGAAACCAACTTGTCATCTTTGGTCTGAAAGTGGTTTATAACCTAATTGATGATTAATTGAGAGTCACCATAAATGTTGTGATGAGATATTTTCCACTATATTGCTTGGTTAAGCCATGCAACAAGTGGCTCATATTCATCCATGTTGTTGGTACAAGGAAAGCTAATCTTGAATTATTTAGGGATTAGATCCCCCTGTGGTGTAATAAATAAAAAGCCTACCCTTGATCCATGTGCAGTAAATGATCCATCAAAATATAGCTTCCAGGACTGATCCTCAAGATGTGTGTTAATGATGTTTATTATGGATTCATTAAAAAATTGGAATCTGAGTGGCTCTGTATCAGCAAAGGGTGCTTCAATAAGTTGATATGCAATAACTTATCCCTTAATGGATTTTTGGTTAATGTAATCAATGTTAAACTCAATTAGAAGCATGATCCACTTGGCTATGTGGCCTTGTAAAGCTATTTTAGATAGTAGATACTTGAGTGGATCTACTTTTGAAATAATAATGGTCTTATTGTTTAACATGTAATGGCACAATTTTTGAGCTATGAAGACCATGGCTAAATAAGCTTTTTCTATGGGTGTATAATTATGTTCATACATGCCCAATATATAGCTTAAATAGTACATTGCATGCTCTTTTCTATTGTCATCATGTTGAGCTAGAATTACCCCCAAGGCATTATCAATAGTGGAGAGATATAATAAGAAAGGCTTTCCTATCATAGGATGCAACAAAATAGGTGGATTCACTAGATAGTCCTTTAGCTACTAAAAATATGTTTGGTAGTGATCATCCTAATGAAATATGACTCCCTTATTTAGAATATGCATAAAAATATGGCATTTGTTGGCTAATTATTATATGAAACATTAGATAGACTAGATATTGCCCTGCAAGCTACAGAGCTACTTCAAATTAGTCAATGGTTTCATCTCTGTTATGGTTTGGACTTTGGTTAGATTGACTTCAATGTCTCAACAAGACATAATAAATCTAATAAAATTTCATGATGTTACTCTAAATACACACTTATTAGGATTAAGTTTGACTTTTTACTCATGCAATCTTTCAAATATTTTGCATAACACTACTGGATGATCAGCCCTGGTCTTTGATTTTCTAAGAATGTCATTGACATAGTCTTCAACAATGTCATATATCATATCATGAAATATTATGGTCATGGCTCTTTGATAGGTGGCCCTTATATTTTTAATACCAAATGGCATAACTTGGTAACAAAATGTTCCCCATGGAGTGGTGAATGTTATTTTCTATTGGTCTTCTAGTGATATCCTGATCTGCTTGTACCCTAAAAATCCATCCATTAATGAAAGCATTTCATAACTTATTGTGGAGTCGATGATCATGTCAATTTTTGGCAATAAAAAGTCTTTCTTAGGGCAAGCTTTGTTTATATCATGAAAATCAATACAATTTGTAATCTCCTTTGGATTTTTTCTCACTGGCACAACATTGGAGATCCACTCTGAATAGTTGATCGATCGAATACATCCTACTTAAAATATTTTTTCCAACTCTTTCTTTACTACTATAACAATGCAAAGATGCATCTTAAGCAACTTTTGATTTACTAGTTTGGCATCAGGATTAACCACAAGGTGGTGCAAAACCAAGGTGGGTTCTAAACCTGGCATGTTAGAATATGCCCATGCAAATATATCTACAAATTCCCTCAAAAGGGTTTTAAAGACTTCACGCTCCTTCTTAGTAAGGGATACACCTAGCTTGATCTACTTTGGGTCATCTGGGGACCTGATGGTCACCTCTGTCATGTCTTCCACTAGAAGTGTCGAACCATCTTCAAAAATAGTGGGTAATGATTTAAATTGAATGGAAATGTTAGAGTCTACTATTAGGATTGGTTCTTCAAGATCCCCTAGGCATGATGAATTAGAGTCCCCCAATGGGAGGTTTTCCCATGTAACAAAAACTATTAGAAACTCTTGATTAATTTGATCAAAAGCTTTTTGTTCTTCAAAATTGAACTTAGACTCATAGACAAATTTGTCATTGGTGGTCTCCTGAGCTATGTTTGAAGAACTCTAAACACCCCCATCTAATGGTGCCTGAAATAGGTTTTCACCACTAGATTGGCCTTTTTCTTTAATTTTTTCCTTGTCAAAAAGTGCCTCAAAAAGGTTTTCACTTTGGGACCTTAATGTTTTAATTATTTACTTTTAGCTAAGGTTTTCACCCACTCTCCAAAATAGGCTTTAGGATCCAACTTGATTGAGAACCCTGATTTATGGTCCCCCAATAGAACATTATCTCTAAGGCTGAGAAAATCACAGAAAGCCTCATCATTTTAGAACTCATCAATTGGCACATTAGACTCTTGTTGGTCTCAGCCTATCAATTGGGGATAATATAATGGTAATGGGTTATAATGAATGACTGGTCTAAGGGTATAAATGGAATGAATGTTAAACAGGTTGATCTCAGCTAGGTCATCAAAAAGGCTATGATTGGACTCTACTTCACTGTCAACATCCTCATCACTAGTCGATGGTGATGGAAGACAATTAAGGTATATGGGTTCACTCCCAGTGGTTTAAATCCAATTCTATAGGGCCCTTTATATTTGGTCATGGAAATGGGATCAAGTGTTCCTTTTTTATTTAGTTTAAGGTGTCCACCTTCATAGTTGTGATTCTTCATGATCTTATTGGGAATAGGATATTTTTTATTCTCATAATAATCGATCAAATCGTCATTGTAAAACCATGATTCATCCCCTTCAAGAAGGTCTATTTCTAGGCCAGATGTTGGTATAAATGTGATAGGCCCTTTACCTTTGCCCTTTTTTTACCATTCTAGATGAAGTGGATTGGCTTTAGGTCTTCCAAAGGACTTTGGGTTTGGTGGGATATTTGTGCTATGAAAGGTATCGTGGGTTAAATACTCTTCTGGGCCATTAGCCAAGATGGTAAAATGATTGGATATTTTAGGAGGTGGCATGTGAGAAAGGTAATCGAGGGTATTAGGATCAATGTAGTTATCCTCTAGAAAATCAAGGAGTATTTCCTTTCCTTTATCTTACTTATCCACTGGATTTATGCCTAAACAATAGTTATAACTCTTGAACTCATCCTCTAGGTGTTTACAGTGCTCGTATGGATGCAAATCTCCTGGTATAGAAACTTCCATCCCTGAATGGGAGAACATGATATATTGGTGCAACATTGATGGGACTACATGAATTTCATGTAACCAAGGTCTTCCCAAAAGCATATTATATGAAAAATTGAGATCTAGCACATGAAAAAGAGTATCATGGGTCAAGGGCCCAAGGATAATTAGTAAATAAATGGTGTCTTATGATTCTCATTCCTCATTATCATAGGCTTTGATGGTTATTGTCTTTGCTTGAAGATCTGTCGTTGTGTATCCAAGAAGCTTGATGAGCTTTAGAGACACTATGTTTAGACCTAAACCATTGTTTATAAGGACACATTTAACTTTGTGCCACTTTATGCAAACTTCAATGTACAAGGGGTTATTATGTAGTGGGCCAAAGGATGACATATCACTTTGGTTGAATGTGACTTGTTGGGCTGGAGATAGGTGTTCAACTAAAGCTTAGAATTTATTAGGGGATATGTCACTTGAAATAGTGGATTAGCTCAAGAAGTCATTCAAAATATTCTTATGGATTGTTGACGTGAGCAAAAAATTTAAAATTGATATTTGTGTGGGCATCTTTTATAATTATTCCACAATGTCAATTTTTTTCTCTTGGTCAGTATTAAATGGCTTATTTTGAGGTTGAATAGCTAGTTGAGTGATGGGTGAAGTGGCACATGGTTGTGGGCTTGGGATGGTAATCTTCAACCTTTGAGTTGTGATTGCACAATCAAGATTAAATATAGGACCATGATTGCTAACAAATGATGGTGATGATGGGGAACCAGATAGGATAAGTCTCAGTTTCTAGTGCACTTGTGCATGGTCATGAAGCAATGATGAATTATCAGTATAGGGTCCAAAATTAGTAATCCCTACATGTTGGTATGCATGTATGTAGTCCCAGGTTAAGGAAGGATTATCAAAGTGAGTTGGTGGATTGGCATTATTTATCAAAGGTCTTGATTGATTGGTACTTGGTCTTAGATTATTGGAGATGGTGTTAACATGACCTCTTACAATATGACCTACAACCCTGTTGTAGTCATATACAACTGCATGGTAGGTCTATTGGTTGTTTCCATTCTGACCTTGATTTCATCCATTATTTGGACATTATTGGTTTTATTATTGGTGATTTTATTGATTTTTTTGGTTCGGCCTTGGTTGTTGAAACTATTGTTGTTGGTGTTGTACTGGTCATTGTTGTTATTGTTGTTGTTGTTGTGGTTAGTTGTTATGTTAGGGAAATGGGTTTTAATAGATTCCAAGGGTTTGATTAGAAGTGAAAGCACCACTATCCAATTTTATCTCCCCATTTTACAACATATTTTGAATCAAATGTTTAATTTTCACATAATGGCACAAATTATGTCCATTAACCTAATTATTTTCATAGAATTTATTTTGGTGGTAACAATCAGGATAAGGAATGCCTTGAGGATAATGTTTTAGTACATGCTAGCTGATTATATTATCGATGATGAGCTTAAAAAACATAGATTCAATAGGTTCTCCAAGGTCACTAAAAATGTGATGACTAGGTGTTGTTCTCCTTGGAATAGGAGCTTGTAATGGTAAAGGTTGTTGCATTTGTTGTGCAAGCCTGGGCTACTGCGCTTGTTACATTTAGTGAAAAAGTTGTGGGTTAGGAGTAATTTACATATACTACATGGATTGAGCAGATGGTATTTGCACCATTTGGATATGATATGATTTGGTTACTCTATTTTCCATAACATTTTTGTTGTAATTGAATTGCCTTAGTCTATCATTGTTATTGGCCTATGTTGGTTGTGATGCTTGCACTTGGACTTGATGTTTATTTTTCCATTTCCTTGATTAGTACCTTGATTTTGATTGGATGAAGTAAGTTAAATGATTAATTTTTTAATAAGGGCTCACTTGATCAATAAACCTTTGTCAATGATATCCTTAAAAGTATGCACACACTACAATTCTAGATAGTAGGATATCTCATTGTGCCAATTTTTGGTAAACATAGCGGTTAATTGTTTATCTAGTAAACTATGGGTGAATCAGATTACAAGGGATCTCCATCATTGTATATAACTTACAAAATTCTCACTGGCATTTTGCTTCACTTGCATCAAGTCAACTAAAGAAATCTCATGTTTGAGATTGTATGAAAAGTGTTGCACAAACTTGTCTGAAAGATCATCAAAATCAGATACTGAATTTTTGGGCACCTCAAAAACCACTCCAAGGCTTGTCCTACTAAACTCCTTATGAAAAACAACAAAATGTATATGTTGCTATATACCACTGGCTAGCATGCAACAAAGAACTTGATCAAATGAGCCTTGGGTTCACCTTTCCCCTTGTATTTATCAAATTTTGGTGGTTCATATATTAGAGGAAATGGTATCTACAAGTACTCCATGTTAAAATAATAAGAACACACCCATCTAACTTAAACTTTTTAGCTTGTTTCCTAGCTTGGATGGTAATAATTGCATCCTTCATTTGTTGTAGTTCTTGGGCTAGGAAACTAGAGGGAATATTGGCTTGAGGCGAAACATTGGCCTAGGTAGATGTTTGAGTGGTCACAAGTGGAGTGCTTTGATCAGGGTATGATGGAGGGATTTGATGTAGTACATTGGTTTGGTTGGGCAATGGGCCAAAAATATACATGCGTAGATTGGGGTTTACTTGTTAGAATTGCATGTATTATGGTGTGATATTCTAGTTTGGGTTAGCTATATAGGCTTAACTTTGGGGATTTTAAGGTTGGTATGGAGGGATATGGATATATTATGCATGATGGGGTTGAATAGGGACATGTTGTTAACTAATCAAACCTTTTTATTAATGGGGTACTTATGAATCAATACATTATCTTTAAACTAGTGGCACGTTTTGCATAAAAGGCAAAGGTTACCTTATCGGTACTTGAGGAACTTTAGAACTTCTTTGTTTCATGAATCCCAATTAGGAAGCATTTGTATATTGGGCATTCAGTATTTGCTGACCAATACTTGTATGCTTTTAATTAGACATCATTTATCTTTGAAGTGGTATATTGGTCTACGAGGAAAGAAGTATGTTTGCTACTACCTGGTAAGGTGGAATATTGGTTGCCTTTTATTGAGATGGCAATATGTTCTACCTCTGTTGCATTGGTATGTTAGATTATGCCTGTTGTTATGGAATACTACTCACTACCTATTGGGGAGGAGTAGGATTTGTCACATTTTATTGTTGACGCATGACATTGGTCATTGTTTAGCTACCTAATCCTATTGGTTGAGCACTCGAATAAATAGTTGGTTGAAGATTAGTGGTAGTAGTTAGTTGATGTTGGCATGTAGAAATTACTAATCCCTAATTTTGAGAACCACTCATGGTGTCAACTAGAGGTACACTTGTTTATGGACTAGTTTTTTGTGTACTTACACCACTTTGGTTTAGATTGGGCATTGATTGTGTATTGTCCATTATGTTTTGTCCACTATTTTGTGTAGAAGTAGAAGACACTTCTTGGATGGTTGGGGTATGAAATAAGTTGATGAAAGTGTTTTAAATGAATAGATCTACACCTTGATTATTTTGAGTAGTCAATTCTACTAGCACTCCTATTGAAGGAACTAAATCTATGAGAGGCCTATTGTACATGGTCATCAGGTTAAAATTACATGCTAGGTTTAAGTATGTTTGGTATGCTATATGCATTTTGTACAAAGTGATCCTCCATGAGGTCCCTACCTTTGACAAGCATATTAGGGTCATGATATGGCATTCGGACTAGAGCTAAAGGATTACTAGAAGAAGCCTATTGATTATAAATGATGTTGTGAGGCATTCTTACTAGGCTTGACAAATTCTCATTGGGGAAGTCTACTATAAACTTAGACCCTACCTCTATAGTTCTTACAAAAATTTCATCCTTTTTTTTCCAATAAGTGATGCTTGAAAATATAAGGATCATATGTGGATGGTGCGATAACATAGTATGATTGTTGAGGAACTATTTCTTCAAATGTTGATATCAAAGATAGATATTGCTCTATTTTTTCTTAATCTTACTCTGAGTAAGGAGGCATGTTAACTAGATAATAAGCCAAGGGTTCTTAGTTATGTGCCCATGTTTGAATGTTATAAGATGGATAAGAATCCATCTCATAAGCAATATTGTCTGCATCAAGGTCTTAAACTATTTATTATTGTGCAACTACATTACCAAATCCCAAATTGTACATGAGGCCACTACGAGTGTAGGAAGACATGTTGGGATCCATAGTAAATGTTTCATGATAAAAAGGGAATAGAGTTCTATAAAATTTTAAAAAGTGATGTCTAAAAAGAGGTTAAAACTTGATCTAGCTCAATCAAAATGATGGATATATATCCAAAAAAGGTTTATGCAATGACTTGTGATAAAAAAAGCTAGCATCAAGTATCTAACATTTACACATCTCACATAAAAAGGTCAAGTAAAAGGACTATAAATCAAAATTCCAAATTCTAGGTCAAAGTGTTGCAAATGAGTCTAATCTATGAAAAATAGAAGTTTTTAGGTATTTTATCCAAACACAACATCAAAATCTAGGCTCAAACATGTGCTAGGACTTTTGTCCAAATGGCATCAAAATCTATACTTTAAGATATGAGATATTTAATATAACAGATTTGAAACACTTCTAAACAAAAACTAGGCATTTGAATCTTGGACATAAACTTGATCAATAAGTATGAGGTATGAAATAAAAGGTACTTGAAGATAGTTTATTTTCTCTCAAATAATGGCACAAACTAGGCCCTTTTGACAAATAAGCTAGACAAAGGTAAACAATGTAACCATGCTAGATAAAGGCTCTCAAATAAAACTCGAAATGGTTAGAACTTTGGAACAACTTTGGGCTCTATGTAAATAGGCCTATGAAACAAGTTTTAAAATAATTTGAGCAACATAACAATGCTAAAATGCTCAAAAGGTGTGGTAAACACTTAATTTCAAGACTCTAAGGCAAAATAGTTTCAACACAATTTTGGCAATGTAATACTAATCTCCTCAACTCAAATGATACCCACACACAAAGTTGGACAAATTTATAAGGCATGAGTGTGTTATCAAATGGAATTAAGACAAAGGTGAAATAGGATGGGCAGTACAAAGTCTAGGACTCAAAGCATTTAGTAAATATTCAAGATGACTTGAGTCCTACCAAATGATGATAATGATGTTAAGTCTAAAAACGGACCTCAATTCAAATTGGAAATTGAACTCAAGTTAAAACAAGTCAAGTGCAAAGTGACAAACCTAATTTAACACATCAACTTTTAAAACTTGGAAGAGTCCAATTTTGAATTTAAACTATTAATGGAGGACTTAAACAAAATGTGGCAAAAGGTTTAGACTCAAATGGGTGACATAACTGTGCCAAATTAGAATATATGATACAAAGTATATGATGATGATTTTGAACAAGGAAAAATATGTTTTTCACTTGGGAAGCACAATGTCTCCTTGTTCAAAGAAATTTGGGGACAATATGTTTTTATATGTCATTTTTGTTAACACTAATTTTTGACTCCACACAAAAACCAAGTAATCTAATACAAAGATAAATTAACTAACTAATCATCTTAAATCCTAAATTGACAAGGTATGGCAAAGTGGGGTTAACTAAACTAGCAAGTTTTTGAGCATTTCTAGATGGATCAGTTGCACAAGACTTTCATGTCAAAATGCAAGAGAAGCAACACATCAAATGGATCCATGTCATATGGCTTATTGTAAAAAGGTCTTACCATTTTTACAACCATTACAACTATCACTCGCTTAACGTAGTGTGATATCCAACATGATCATACATCCCATGGGCTTAACCTAATGATAAGAGATTATTTAACTATTCAAACTACCATCTCAATAGGTGATCCCAATTTATATAACCCCCATGGAGAGGGTTTGAAGACAATGTTGAGAGATGAATTCCCAGGTCAAAGCTTCCCTAAATAACTCATAGGAAGTAATGAATTCCCCCTCACAAGCCAAGATCCAATCAAATAAATGACAAAAATAGAAAGACTTTATGGTCACCTCAAGATCTCCCAATACTATGTAAGTTTTTGGGGAGGGCTTTAAACAACATTATTTCTATGCCTTAGACTAGGCTCAAAGTGTGATGAGATGGTGCTTTTGGTCACCTGAGTTCCCTATAGGGGATGGAGGGAGAGCATACATGCACATCTCTTTCTGGTAAAACACACAATCAATAATCAAGTTTGTAAACAATTGAAGTGAGGCTAATTTCATTGCACCAAATTTAAAGTGTTTGATTAGGTTCGTTACTAGTCTTTTGGCTCAAGTGTGAAAATAGAAAAGATTGCACAAAAGAACCATATGATGTAATAAGAACTTAAGATAATTTTAAGCCCAAAGTTTGAAGTGTTCAAGACTTAGCATGTTAGATTTGTTTTAGGCACTAAATTTGAAGTGTGCATGATTTTAACCAAGTTCTTTTTAAAACCCCAAATTGAAGTATATGATTAGTTAAAAACACCCAAATTAACTTTCAAACTAGCCTTACAACTTGCAAAAAACAAGATTATGACTATTTATTTTGAAGCACTTATGAGATTGAGAAAATAACTTTACAAAATAAGCTCTCAAGTTTTTTGCATAGTACAATCCCGCTACTCAATGAAATCCTATGACTTTGCAAAACCATGATTCATATAGGCAATATCACTATTCAAGTTAGATTAACATAAATCCATAATATCACTACTCAAGCTAACAAACCTGCTATTTAGGTTCATAATCTATATATTCAGGTTCACAATATCGCTATTTGGGTCAATTTAATAGAAATCACAATCCCACTGCTCAGGATAACATTCTCGCTATTTGGGTTCACAATCCCATGAGTTATAAAGCAAACCCGCAACCAAGAGAGTTGCAGTATTATCACTTAATCCTAATGGTCTAAGTAAACTGATATCAATTTATCCATAATACCATGACTCAGATCAACAATATCACTAGTAACTAATAGTGGTATTACAATATCATGATTTGAAAGTCATAGGATTGCAATATTACTCCTATCGAGTATTGGGATTGTAATATTGCTATTAGCAAATAGTAGGATTGCAATATTGCTACTGGACCTACAGACAGAGACAAGGTTAGCTTAATAAAATAATTTGACATAATACCATAATTTGATATGACAAATCCATGACTATCTCAGTGACAAGATTGTGATCTATAAGATGAACCCATGACTCTGTAGGGACAAAATCATGACTTCTAGAAAAATAGACCTTTAGCTAAATTTTTACCTTCTTTGCTTCCACACTCTAAGATCCTACATGATAATGGTTAGTAGTTTACTTGTAGGTGCTTTATGACCAAATTTTTTGAGGTTAGTCTCCCACCAGGCATGCCATTTGTGAACATATAATTGCAATAATGGGAGATTAGTATGGTGTTAGTGAATGAAACTAAATACACTAATGTTAACACCTTAAGCCTATCTCAAGGGGAGAGCATAATAACAATACCAAATGAGAAACACAACTAGAATGCAAAAGATAAAGAAATATTTGACCTTATTTGGATGCTCCAAATAACTTGTTGAAGTGGCTTGCTCGGCTTGTGCTCAATGAGTCTTCATCAAAGGAGGCTTTGTTATCTCTTCTTCTTCTTGACACCTTTGTGATGGCTTTGGATTTGACTTGGATCAATAATTTGGTATTATAACACTAATTTCAATGGCTTTAGAATGATTTATGCATGATAACTTTACACTATCCAAGATTAAAATTATAAGTGTGAGACCTCTTATTTATAGATTTTGTAAAATAATCAAAATGAATCTAAACCGTTCATCTCAAGATGAATATGTGTGACTAAGGATCCATTTAATTATGGAGGTCAAATTCAATAAGTTTCCTCATAAATATTTGGGATAGAGAGGCATTAAAGAAGCATGAGATGAATTGATGAGCCATGGGAGGGCTTAATCTTGATATTTTATGCATTTATGGTTTAGGGATGTCTTTCCATGGAATGATGTCATTTGATGATGCAAAAACTCAATATCAATTTATAAAAAAAATATTTAAAAAGCTCCATGAAATTATTAATTAGGCTCATAATTTGAATTAATTGTTTTTAAGCATGATTAGTCAACTTTGATGCAAATCTTGGTCCTTGGTGCATAAATTAATCAAATTGGTCAAAATGTCATATTATTGGCTCAAATATTGACTGGATTAGAATTATGATGTGATGTTAGATGTGTTGGATCTGTTATCCTATTTCAGATGTTTCCACCACAAAATAACAAATACATGTATCTCATACAATAAATTTGTTAGAAAAGATCAATCTAGAGTACCTAAGTGCAAAAATATCATTTTGACTCAAAATGATCTAATCAAAGTTAGTTGTCTCATAAATTACATTGCCCCATTTAGGGATACTCTAGCCAAAATCAGCACTTGTATATGATCTAATAAATTAGTAGTCATGCCTAAGAACACCAAACTAAGATAATATGGGTTGTCTTGAGGTGTAGTTACTTTGATCTTATTGTAGTAGTAGTAACCAGTAGTTTATTATGTATTTTACCCAAGTATAAATCGTGGTCTTGTTTCCAACTTAGAATTGATTTTAAGGTAAGACCCATTCATGTGTAGATGATTATGTGTACATCTTGTTTTCTCCTTATTTAACTTGTGATGTATACTTTCCTTGGATTTGTATAAGATGTATATTGTATTCATTATTTGAATTTGAAACATTGTTGTTCCTAGTTATGATTCAGCTATGTTGCATTGTTTGATTCAAAAATCTAAATGTTAAATTAATTGTTTGAAAAAAAATTGTTGCATTTTCTTAACTACATCTTGAGAGGATGTCACAACAAATAAGGAACCTATTTTTTACACTCCGTTTATCAAAAACATGAAGTTTATATTTTATCTTTGGAGATATCCAATGGTTTGGATATTATATATATATATATATATATATATATATATATATATATATATATATATATATATATTCTCTTGTTTATTCAAATTCTCTAATTTTATATTTAAAATATTTTTAATTTGTTTATTTAAAATCCAAGTTGTAGTTCATTAACTTAACTTATGGTTAAGTTTACCAAAATTTATTATCTAATTTTAAATATAAATTCTGCAAGAATTTTAAGACTAACTTTTGATTGCATTAACTCAAAGTTAGAATATTAAGATAATTTTGTTTTCATGCAAGTAATATTACCATGATAATTATCTATTCAACTAATAGTTATTTAAGTAATTAATTGTCTTTTATTTACAAGATAATCGTATCTAAAAATAATAATATCTTTTTAGCAATTAATAATTGTTTTCCCTTTTTAAATTCAAAAATCAAATCAATTATAATAAAAGAATCTTATGCAAATTAAAACAAAATCCACACAAAATATAATCACAAACCATATGTGCTACCATTTTTACACTAATAGCATTTAAAATCTACTATGTGTGTGTGTAGGGTCATTAATAATTTCCACTTATATTACCCCAATCGCTCCATCTAGTCGATCCTCTCCAATGATGCTCTCCCTTGGTAAGCTCTGAAGGTAGGACCTATCTTGCATCCACCTTGTAATAAGTATGTAGTTAGTATGAGTCATCATAAACTAATGATGCAAAACTAATAATTACACATCTTCAATATATACAATAATCAAAATATAATTATCACACAATGTATATTAATCAACAATATCATTGTCCTATACCAGTATATGTCGAAATGCTCAAATCAAAGTAATGATAATCATATAATGACCATACTAATCAATGATTAAAGGTTTATTTGGCATAGAGTGAAATTGAGATATGACATAATTCCATCATCAACTTCACAAAATCGACTATCCAAATCAGATAAACAACATGTCATAATAACCAACATTTATTTCATGTAAGGTTAAATATCAACTAGTCAATAATCGTTATATTCCCATGCAAAGTCAACTATCGACTAAATAAAATAATTACTATATAGCATGGTAATAAAAATAGTTATTAAAATACTATTATTTAATGTTACCAAGTCATCCATAAACGAACACTCTACAAACATAATGATTTTTCTAAACCATTTAACAATATATTCATTGTCTAATATATTATGAATATCAAATATTTGGTTAACATTTAATCAAATATAAATATATTTTAAAACAATGCTATCAATACTTTTTGACATTACGACATACATATATAATAATAATAATAATAATTAATTGTTATTACCTAAATCTTATAGATCAAATGACAATAATGAAATCCATATATACTTATTAATGCATACATAACATCATATCATTATACTACACAACCATACCCAATAAGACAGTAAGGTAAGTAAAAACATATACATATTCACTCATTCAACCAAACAATTACATCATACAAGATAAGCTACGTATGACCATAAAATTAGTGAAATCATTCAAACAAATCAACATGATTATCAAAAGCAACTAGATTAGTGAAATCATGTAATCATATAAAATGATCTAAGAACATAAAAGATCAAAACAATCATTCAAACAAAAAATAAAGTATACTACAACTATCTATCAAAAAATTAATCATGAAACATTAAATACTACTATAGTGTGTGCATGGGTTTCTAGGTTTGTTCTCTATCATCCTCTAATGTCTCCATCTAAACCACTCTATCTGATGATGTTCTTTCTTTTTCACACTATGAGATAAGAATCTATCATGCATCCACCTCACAACAATGAATGTAGTTAACCTAAAACATCATTATATTCGTAGAACTAGCACACATATCTTAGATAAATTATGTAAAATACACTAATAGATATCATTATCAAAATACTCACAATTTAATATGATATAGGTGTCTCAAGAATTATATCTATCGGTGTGTTTTACATAGATTTATCTAAGATATGTATGTTAGTTATATTCTATTGTATCATTTTTAATGTCAAATATTTGTTATCTTAAAATTTAAGTTACTATAATTTTAATTATGCTAGTTATATTCTATTGTATCATTTTTAATGTCAAAGATATCCAAGAAATCAAGCATTTCATTTTCATTTTCTTAAATATTAAATCCAACATTCCTCAATTAATTTTAAAAAAAAAGATAAAACATTAAAATAAAATTTGTGGTAGATCAAACGAAGTTCATTCTGATTGTGATTGTATTTTGCGTTTGGATATGCTAAATATGTATTTTTATTTTAAAATAACTAAAATTAACATAATAATAAATATAAAATAAATAAATATATTTTTTATTTTAAAGTAAATCAAATTATCATAATAACAAATATAATTCACCTATCGGTATATTTTCGTTTGATAAATAAATAAATAAATTATTTTATTTTAAAATAAATAAAATTACCATAATAACAAATATAATTCAGTTATCATATATATTCCAACATAGTAAATAAATAAATTCTTTTATTTTAAAGTAACTAAAATTATCACAATAATAAATATAATTCAACTATCATATATTCCAGTTTGGTAAATAAATAAATTATTTTATTTTAAAGTAAATAAAATTTCTACAATAACAAATATAATTCACATATCATATATTCCAACATGATAATTATATAATTAAAATTCAGATTCTAATTAATTATTAATTACACTCATCCACACCTTCTCATGTTCAATTATTTTATTAAGTCATCTTTCAAATGATTAATTGCTAACCCACTCACACCATTACATCCTTTCATCCTCGCTCCACCCCGTCCACCCTCCCGTCCCCCGATGCCACTGTAGTGAACACCTGTCAATATAATAATGTTATATAATTAACAAACATGATCACAATGTATAGAATATAAAATTATTGCTAACTCATAGCAAATTAATCATGTAAATTAAGAAACACATAACTTTTCTATAATCAGTATATGATATAAAACTTAATCAAACAATAGTTAATCAACTAATCAACCATGATAATTTATGGATCAAACAAGTTATTAAGCTTAAAGAGAAATCAGGATGTGACACAGGCTATGACTGACGCTTAGCGTTCTCACCTGTTGCATGCCTTTACACCATGGCGCTCTTCCCCGATCAAGATCTTATTCAATATTTTTTATTTTTATTAATGAATAATTATGGTATAATTCATTCATTTAACCCTTTTTGAAAATAAATCATGTGAAGGGTTAAGGGGGTAGAATGAACTATACATAAGGATGGATAAATCTATTATAAAGCAGGAAAAATAATTGCAAACTTAGATGAATATTTTAAATTAAAATACTGAGATGTGATAAATATATAAAGTAACAAATTTGAAAGATGTTCTATTAATTGCAATGCCAAAGAGAAATGATAATTAACTAAATTTATATTAAATATGTAGATCTAAGTTGTACACATGCAAAAATGTGCAGGATCAAGATTCTAAGATAATCATCAAATTCTAGAAATGATGTTTCTAGAGCCACAAACACTACCATCAATGCTTCTATCTAGAAAGAAAAATGTGTTTGATTATAATGTGACCAACTTAGTTGTTCCAGTTATTATGATGACTTTATACTAATGTATTTAGAACTAGAACATAACTTATATATGTTTGCTTATGGATCAAACTCTAGCTCTTCACCTCTCTTAACCCTTAGGATGTGTTTTGTCAAAAATAGGTTAGTGGGCCCATAATATTGAGTTGACTTCAAAGACCCCTTTGTCAATAAGAGTTGCCTACATAATCAATACTCCAAAGAGGGCCTCAAACTTATGTAGTTCTCTCTTATGTGGAGGAGTGTGTGTGAACAATGGTGTAGTATGTTATATGTAGATGTATTCAATGATCTAACTTGTAACTTGATAAAGACCACTTTTGAGCTTCTCTTTGGATGCTTTAGACCTTTTGTATGAATACTCCTATGACTGATAAATAAAAAGAGATGAATACGATAGAGTAACTTAGTTGTGCAATTAATTGAATGACCTTTGGTAGTTATTTGCTTGGTATTTGCTAGATGAATAATGAGAAGGCTTAAACTTGTATTTATACTTCATCTTTTGAAAACATCTCATGGTAGGGTTTAATAAGACAAATAGGTCGACCCATAGGTTTTGAATAATTTACAATTTGGATGACTTTTTAAGTATTAGACACTAAATAAGGATTTGGACATTAGCATTGACACTAGTGTCTCTCTATGGCTAGTAGTGTCTATAATGCTATAAAAAAATTGAGGATCTAAAACTGACATTGAAGGATGTATATAAGGTTTTGTGCTTTCTATATAGTATATGAGATCTGGGTTATTAGATTGATACGAGTTGGACTATAAGATAAATAATTAGGTACAATGAAATGACAAATGTGAATCTTTTGGTAACGAGAAGGTCCAAAAATAAAGGGTAGAGCCCTAATAGGTATTTGTCAAATGTACAAGACTTAGATGCTATAAATATTAAGCTTTGGTATCTACATTAGTATTACACATATTTTTATATTATATAAATATTATTATAAAATAATAATTATATATATATATATATATATATATGATAGATGAACGAGGGTTGAAGGGGTCCCTTTTCCAGTAAAAGAGGTCAAAAAACAAAGAGATAGAGTGATTACAATACATAAAAACTTGGATCAAAGAGCAATGCTCAAGCAAAGAGGCTACCCTAAAGAGACACAAAATCTAAAGCCTAACAATCAATTGGACCAAGAAAGTTATAACAAGTAGTTAAATGACCTTGAAATACAAAACAAAACCTTATCCCATCAAAAAGCCCTTAACCAATGACTGAATCATTAGTAAGGTGTGCCCCAATGGCAAAGGCAAGTGACCTCCTCTCCCTTCTGGAAAAAATGGAATCTAGAGTCCACTGTGACTCACCATCAATGGCCTCCCAAGCTTCCATTTGTAATTTTATTTTCCTCCAATTTCTAGCCTTTGTGTTTAGGAGCACTATAATTTGGGTTAGATAAAATAGCTCTTATTGGATGGATACTTAGAGGCTCACATGAGGCAATGTCATCCTATGAATGATACCTAATCTCTCCTAATCACCACCCCTAGGTAGAGCTGCTTATCTATAGATTTAGGACCAAGTCTAACTGCATCTTGTCTTCCAAACTCAAAGTCAACTCAATCATATCCTCCTATTTGCATTGAAGCTTTGCAACCACCTCTCCCAAAGATGTAGTCTTACTCTTCAGCTCCTCAGAGTGAGCCAATCTCCACTAAAATTGAGAATGATAGTCTACCTTCTTTCAGAGTTGTATGTTGCCCTTCAACTAACCCCAAAACCAATTCCTTCAAAGTTAGTTCATTCCTTTGGTGGATAGAGGTAATTGTCTCATTCAAAATGATTTTGTCAATCATTAGACTATCAAACCTCTAAAGCTCAACTTCCTCTTGAGATGCCTTCACAAAGTAGTTCAAACCATATAACATGCTCTCTAAATCATTATTTGGAGAATTATTGCACGTTGAACTTGCTATTTCTAACATGTATAAAGGAGAAAAGGAACTGGTGATACCTATAGGTGTAGGAAAATACTTACCATCATCCATAGAGATTGGATAGGGATAACTATGATTGACCTTCCTAGAAATTAGATTGAGGCTCACATGGAGCTTTTTCAAACTCACAAATTGAGACAGCTTGAACTTTATAGGTAGCTTGGATGAGCAACTTGCAAAAAATGCATTGCCTAATTGCATTTAAAGCATAAAAAAGGGAGACCTTCAATGTTCAAAAGTTGTAATCAAATTCCTTTCGAAGAATCCACCTTGATGGAGTGAGAGATGGGTTTATAAAAATCTACCATAGTACAAATTCTAATGATGTTTTTGTGTATCAAGAGCAGGTCATTATCAATCTTGACAAATTGACCCATCTTAGAAATCCTCTGTTGAAGCAAGACAAGAGATCTCAGAATAGGGGGCAAGTTATAAAGATGGATCCATATGGGTACCAATGAAATAATCACCACATTAAGATCCAATAATAGACTCCATGGGCAAATGAATACACCTTGTTTCTTAAAGAATCATGGTCCATTTCTCCAAAAAACTCCTTTTCTTCTTCAAAGGAGAACTGAGCTAAAACAAAACCATTACCTAAAATGGAAACCAAGGGAGTAGACACCTCACACCACGAGAGATTCATCCATTGAATAATTTTGTCAACAAGTGGTTATTTTTCTAAAAACTGAAAGACCAATGATATGTGACCTTCTCCATCTCCAAATCTTAAAGCCATTCATCACTGATAGTCCAAACTCAGATTTAGGTTAATGGTTGGATTTACATGACCTACAACACCCATTGCAAAGGGGTCTATAGCTTATAGGGTGGGGACATCCAATATGTGGCTCAAATCAACTATACAATGCTAATAATGTGGGGATAAGATATTAAGGTCCCAAAATTTTATCTTATTGTTTTTGTTGTACCTATTACTAATACATTGACACCTAGCATAATTATAAAACCCCAAATTACCAAAAGAAAAAATACAATCATTTCAACATAACTTACATCTTTAGAACAACTATTAATACATGAGCTGTGTAGTGGCTAGTCTTTGCCTAAATATTGTAAATTGTTTATGGTTTATTTTGTATGTAAATTTAGAATGTAAGTTTATTGTAACAGTAAATAGTAAGTAAGAATTAATCAAGTTAAATTGAGAAAACAGGGCTTAAATATTATAAATTATTGATGGTTTATTTTGTATGTAAATTTAGAAGGTAAGTTTATTGTAATAAAGTAAGAATTAATAAAATTAAATAATAATTTTTGGGAAAGGAATGGTAGTTAATATTTGTAACATATAAATATTAAGCCTATACGTTTTTTTTTTTTAAGTTATTAATATTTTAAATATGTTAAAATGTAAATGTGGAATAAAAAAGAAGACAAAAAGTGAATATAAACAATGATAAAAATAGGTCTAAGAATTTTATTGTTACAAAAATTTAATTGTTAAATTGTATTTGCTATAAATAACTTCAAAAAGATTAGAATATATATGTGTAATTTTTAATGTTCTTTCACTTATATACTATAATGTTATTTATGAATATATAATAATATTATTATTATTTTAAATTATATATAAAAATTATAAATCCAAAATTGTAATGTGAGAGATTAATGTAAAATTTAATTAAATAATATTTTTTTAATTTTATATTCACATTACAAATTGCACATAATAAATTATATCTAGTATCATTTAGACATGCACATATATAAATAATTTTTTTTTAAAATAATATGGTTTTTTTAAACAATTAATAATACATATTATATAATTTTCACTTAAATTATTGAATAAATTATTTTAAAAATCAATTTTAAATATTAGTTTATGGCTTACACATATAATTATTTTATGGCTTACACATATTATTTTAAAGTATTGAACAAGAGGTAAATCTACATGGAGCATCTCAATGGAGACCCAAAAAATAAAATAAAAATAAATAAATAAATAAACATCATTTTAAATCATGTCAAGGCAGCAAAATAAATGATAGAATGTTATTTTTCATTGGATTTTATTATGTGGAGATATTTATGGTAATTACAGTGTGAATCGAGTTTAGATAAAATTACGAAATTTAAAATATATTTTCATTCTTGTTATTATTAATATTCAATGCATGAATTGTCAATGTTAATCATTATTTTTATTTATGATGTCAGTGATGAAATATATTTTGTTGTTGTTGAAAGAGCAGCGTCGAGCTCCCACTTCCAGCCCAACTTATTGTATTATTTAAAGACAAAATTTGTTTAGCAGAGGCCGACAAGGAAATTGAAGAGATGCGTCTCTTTTCTCTCACTTGTATATATATAGAGTGATTTCTCATTGTTCAATATTAGGAGAAGTATAACATTACAAGGCATAGCAGACTTATAAGGAGTAGATCAAGTTATTTCAAGAGCAAATTAGATTTATCAAGTGGGATCTTATTCATTGTGCTTCAAGAAGTGAAGCCATCCCTATAGGCCTTGGATTTGGCCATTGTAAAGCAGACTATTGTTCTCATCTTTCAATATATAAGAGATATATTGTTGCTGGGTTTTTCCCTTCAAGTTGAAGTATTGTTGTGTTCATTGTTCATTGTGTTACATTTTTTGATTGTTTCAATTCTAATCATAAAACTAACATGGTATCAGAGCAGGTTTGAAGAAGATCGTGATCAGATTTGTCATTGTAACAATACTATGTTGTTCTTTATATCTCATGTCTATCCCTATTTTAGTCAAGATGGTGAATAGTCTTAAAATTGAGGATAGACTCGAAGGAGCATCCAAATTCACATCCAAAGAAAAAAGAAGAAGAAGAAGAAGAAGAAAACAAATATCGCAAGCCAAGACATGTCATGTGGTGAAACAACCCTTGTGGAAGAACAGAACCTGAAAGACGAAGAGATGACGCTCACAGGACATGGTGAAATTCAAGAAAGAGAAGTAGCATTTTAGCGGAGTAGAGAGGATGAACAACAGAGGGAGGATGAAGAACAATGAATTATGGAAGATCAACAATGTCGTAGGGAAGAAGAATGGCAGAGGAAAGAGGGAGAACAACGTAAGAGAGATGAAGAAGAATTTTATCATCAACAGATACTATAGAAATACAGTGAGTAACACATTGATCTAAACAACTGCGTGCTTCAAGTAACTGAGGAAGTGCACAACCTTAGGGATGGGGATCATTATTCTGAGAACATAAATTTGAATTCATTGAGGGATGATTACAAAATCTTAAAAAGTGAATCATTATATTTTTCATCCAGTGAACTCAAGGAAAAGCAATTGATGACATCTAAGTCTCTAATTGATTTTGAGTATTAGTTAAAGAGCCAGTTGAGGAGGCACGAAGAACATAGAAGGATGGAGGAGCAAAATGCTTGGATTAAACATTGTCATTAGCATTACATTGACCTGCGACAACGCGTGCTTCTGTTAACAGAGGAAGCATGTAATCTTAGGGACGTGGATCATCATATTGAGCTTAACACACATTTGAATTCGCTAAGGGACGATTACAAAATCTTAAATAGGGACGTGTATCATTATATTTGTAATCTTATATTAGCTAGTTTTCCATCCGATGAACTCCTACAAATGCGACAGATGACATTTTCTTCTTTCATAAATCTTGATTCCCAATTGAGGACGCAGTTGAGATGAAAGACTAAAGTTAAATATTATCGTTAGCAGTACATTGACCTAACCAACCATGCTCTACATTTTGTAGAGGAAGCTCACAATGTAAGGGACGAAGATTACTATATATAGCTTAGGACAAATTTGAGTTTGATTAAAAATGATTTTGAAACCCTTTACAAGAATGTTTTTTGGACAATATGAAAATACTACCAGATTCTGGTTACATTGAATTGATTGACATAAAAGGGGTGGTAGATGATCTTTTGCATGACTTTCACGTCCATGTGAGGAGCTATTGATGTAGTCCTACAGTTGTGAGAGTGTTTTTAGATTCGTTACCTTCAATTGTTATTTCTTTCGATAAATGCTCTTGAAACTGATTGTAGCAGTCATACAGAACCTAACAGTCTACCCAACATATCATTCTATGAAGTCAATTCATGCCTCAAAGATGAGGTGAAAGAATAAACCAACTATGTTTCAGGAAGCTCTGAGGGTGAATCTACTCTTGAAGTTAATGCTAATGGTCATTCAAAACAGTTTGCTGGCTGAGAAGATGATCAAAGTGGTAATGATGGACCAGATAAAGAAATTATTGAGCATCATAGCAACAAATGTGATGAGTTTGATTCTTCTTGTAGTGAAGATGGCAAGCTAAACAGTTATATTCAGGTTGACACATTTGATATGGAATGCAGTAGTGGTACAGAGGTTGACAGTCCACCAGATTTAGTTATTGAACCCAATGTTATTCCTAAACAAGATATTAAAGAGGAGTGCATTTATATTGCAGGAAGCATATTTGATGGATTTAATGATGACTATAATCTCATAAGACTATTTGCAAAATGCAAGGATGATAGTAGCAGGGAGAGTGAATCAAATTGTCCTATACAATTCAACAGTCATATAGATTTGACAACCCACTGGACAAATCTCTATTTGAGCTCAGCGTATATTCTAAATTTGAAGAAGACGAAGACATAAATACTTTAGCTGGTGGAGAGGACTTATGTGCTTCTAAAATTCATGGTAATGATTTTGAAGAGCAACATTCAGAATCTGAGGATGCCATAAATGAGAATGTAAGAACAACCAGTGATTATGATGCTGACCACAGCATGGATAGTGAGCTATCTAATGAGATGAGAGAAGAATGTTGTAATAGTTCTGGGACCCCTCTGAAAGAATCAAAGTTATGAGATCCGACAATGGAGGGGAGTACACCTCTGAAGGATTCCGTAACTTTTGCATTGAAGCAGGAGTTAAGAGGGAGTTTTGTGTCCCTTACAACCCTCAACAGAATGGTGTTGTAGAAAGGAAGAATAGCTTCATTCTAGAAGCCACCAAAGCTATGCTTGATAACGAGTTCTTCTTTGTGAGAGAAGTTCAAGGTGAAATCCCTTGATAACAAGTTCTTCTCTGTGAGAGAAGTTTGAGGTGAAATCCCTTGATAGCGAGTTCTTCTCTGTGAGAGAAGTTTGAGGTGAAATCCCTTAATAGCGAGTTCTTCTCTATGAGAGAAGTTTGAAGTGAAATCCCTTGATAATGAGTTCTTCTCTGTGAGGGAATTTTGAGGTGAAATCCCTTGATAGCGAGTTCTTCTCTGTGAGAGAAGTTCGAGGTGAAATCCCTTGATAGCGAGTTCTTCTCTGTGAGAGAAGTTCGAGGTGAAATCCCTTGATAGCGAGTTCTTCTCTGTGAGAGAAGTTCGAGGTGAAATCCCTTGATAACGATGTCTTCTCTGTGAGAGAAGTTCAAGGTGAAATCCCTTGATAATGAGTTCTTCTCTGTGAGAGAAATTCGAGGTGAAATCCCTTGATAACAAGTTCTTCTCTGTGACAGAAGTTTGAGGTGAAATCCATTGATAGCGAGTTCTTCTCTGTGACAGAAGTTCGAAGTGAAATCCATTGATAACGAGTTCTCCTCTGTGAGAGAAGTTCAAGGTGAAATCCCTTGATAACAAGTTCTTCTTTGTGATAGAAGTTCAAGGTGAAATCCCTTGATTCCACCCTCTAGGAGAGCCATGGTGGATGTCATGTAAAGTGATGAACACTTGTGTATACTATGCATTGTTGTAGCCATTGTGGTTGACATCACAATGAGATGATGTCTTATGCAACTGGAAGTATCCTCCCTAGCTGAGAGGGAGTGTTGTTGTTGAAGGAGCAGCGTCGGGCTCCCACTTCCAGCCCAACTTATTGTATTATTTAAAGATAAAATTGGTTTGGTGGAGGCCGACAGGGAAATTGAAGAGATGCGTCTCTTTTCTCTCACTTGTATATATATAGAGTGATTTCTCATTGTTCAATATTTGGAGAAGTATAACATTACAAGGCAGAGCAGACTTCTAAATCAAGTTATTTCAAGAGCAAATCAGATTTATCAAGTGTGATCTTATTCATTGTGCTTCAAGAAGTGAAGCCATACCTGTAGGCCTTGGATTTGGCCATTGTAAAGTAGATTGTTGTTCTTATCTTTCAATATACAAGAGATATATTGTTGCTGGGTTTTTTCCCTTCAAGTTGGAGGGTTTTCCCAGAGTATATTGTTGTGTTCATTGTTCAGTGTGTTACATTTTCTGATTGTTTCAATTCTAATAATAAAACTAACATAATTAAATAATATGAATAGAATATTTTATTATTTATTTACAAAACTTTATGTCAAAATTTAAAATTAATAGAATAATATGCATTCTAAATTTTTTATTCATTGTATTTGAAAATTTAATTATACAGCTTGCATAATTTAATCTATGATGATGTACACTTGTCTTTTAGTTACATAAATTAATAAAAATTATATTAAAAGAATATGCAAAAATTGTTGTGTAGCCAATAAAATGATAAATAATTAATTTTAATAGCAATTAATTGTAACAGCGTTGTTAACCAATTTTTACGCTATAATGATTTTTTTGGTGGTTATATATTCTAATATGTCAAAATTTAAATGATTTTTTTTTTGGTAGTGTATTCTAACATGTTAAAATTTAAATGAATTTTCATTTATAATATTAATATAATTAGAATATTTCATAAGAATATGTAAAAGAATATTCCATAATATTTATTGTTAAAATTAGACTTATGAAATATTATATTTTTTAAGAAAGTTTTGATTGAATATATTTGTTCAAATAATTTCTATAATACCCTGGATGGCAGGTACTAATTATTCTTTGGAAACTAAAGCCACGTCACGCACTTGTTATTTTATTATTTTATTGGTGTCGTGAAATCCATTTATTTCGAATACGCCTTCGCAACCTAAAAATCTTTTTTCGTTTTTGGTAAACTAAGACTAAACGGCGAGTCACAAATCTTTCACCGAATCTAGTTAGGGTTTAAAGTGAACCCTAACCCTAACTCGTCAACATTATAAGGACTGCAACTGATTGTAGAGAGGAGCGCGACCAAATCGACATAGATTTACATTCGTGCGGTTTGCATTGTGGATTCTGCAGGGTTTGAAGTTTCTGTTCATTCGTTTACTGTATTTGAAGTTTTAGTTTTTAACAGCGATGTGTTTTTGTTTTTGATTTGGGGTTTTGCATCATCTCTTGTGACGATCAAAACAATACTTTCGTTCTTCTGAGATATCAGATGCGGAAAATTTTTGGAGACCTGAACTGAAGAGATGAGCCTTTTAGGGTTTCCATGTTAGGGTTTTTTAATATTAGGGTTTATAGTGATGCGATTCAAGCTTATAGAACCCCAGTGATGATTATTTTTGTAAAAGTAGTGGACTGATTGTTTGTGGTGAGATTTAAGTTACTGAGGGGATCGGGGTTTTATAACAATTTTTTATTAATTAATAGGAAAGTTGTTGATCTGGCTTGATTTTTGGGGGTTTGTTTTAATACGAAAAATTTGAAGGAATGCTCATTTTGCTCCCAATGATTATAATCCTTAATTGTTTCAGCCTTGTCTGATTTATTGTGACTGAGATCTTATATTATGAGGGAGATCGGCATGACACAGCGCAAGTTTTGGTTGTAGTGCAGAATTATTTATACGGTATAGAATTGGATGTGTATTGTGTTAACTCTTGTGATGATCAATCAAATTTGTTCTTCTAAGATATATGATGAAGAAAAAAATTGGAGACCTGAGCTGAAGAGATTTATTTTTTTATTGTGTTCGTTCGATGGATAAATTGGCTGCTGTATCTTATTTATTTTATTAATTGGATCTTTGGCTTTGTTTGCAATTAGAGGAATACAGAACTTGCTATAGGTTTTATTTTTTATTTTCATTTTAGATTGATTTCGTCAAACTCATTAGCATCAATATGGTTGTTTCGTTTTTTATTTTCATTGTAGACTAATTTCCTCAAACTCAAGACATTAATAAATATAAATACCCATCAGGGGTTAAATTTGACATTCGCATAAATAAAAATCTTATATTTTCATATAATATCAGAAGTATTATTAATATAAATGAAATCTATGTAAATATATCTAATAAATATTTATAATTTATAACCTAACTTATAATTAAAAATTCAATATCATTGAATTCAAATATCAATATTATTATTATAATAAAAATAATAATCAATATCATTGTTATAATAAAACTAATGGATAGGACTAATTTAATATTAAAAATTCAAAATTTATTATCATTGTAATAATAAAAATAATAATCAATATCATTGTAATAATAAAAATAATAATCAATATAATTGTTATAATAAAAAGAGTAATATAAGATTCAATATCAATGTTATAATAAAAATAATGGATAAGACTAATTTAAGATGAAAAATAAAAAATTCATCATCACTCTAATAATAGAAATAAAATATAATAATATATATTCAAAAAAATCAAAATGTATCAAAAAAAATTTAAAATGTAGTTAGAAAGACCAAACAAAAACAAACACTATAACTAGTAGTTGGTCCAAAGGAAGTAACATTAGAAAGGATAGTAGTTGGTCCAAAGGAAGTAACATTAGAAAGGATTGTTTACAACTTGGTGTAACTTGGCGATGTTAGTGCAAAAGATTAATGTTGAATTGCATTTAAAGGTTGAGGATGCAAAACATATAAAACCAATGGATTTTTAAGCATTTTACAAAGGCACCAATTCAAAGGTACTTTAGATTTTCTTTGGGGAGATGTTTCAATCATATCCTCCCCTTTTTCATTCTCGTCCATACAAGACTTGGTTGTCCTCATGGTTGTTATTTAAACCCTTTCCACTCTCTTTGAGTGGCAACACGGAGCTCAATGCATCATTTTCCATAACATTGTTTTTTGCATTGAGATAGCCAAAGTGTATTTAATATTAAAATGAGAAAATAGATGAAATAACCAAGGAAAACTATGCCTTTGTCATGTCATATTGATGACGGTATTTTTCTTTTTTTATTGTTGTAGCTATCCCATTGAGATGGTGTTCATTGATTTGGGATCTCAGTATCACTCTTAATAAAAAAAGCTCCCCTTTAATCTATGACTAAGGGAAGGAGAATAAATGGAATGATATGCTCTGGGTCTTGTTCAATCTACTAAAGGGAAGGAAAATAAATGGAATGATATGCTCTGGCTCTTGTTCAATCTACTAAAGGGAAGGAAAATAAATGGAATGATATTGTCTTGAGATATGCATTGAATGGTTTCCTTGACCAGGCTTTTAAGGCTTTTGAAGGAAATTTGTTGAGCAGATGTAATATCTTGGAGTGCAAGGTTGTAGGGTTATTGTCCTAGAATAAGATGTTGGAATGAATGATCTATCTCTTCTTTTTCTCTTCAAGATGTCATGCCTTGTGACCGTAAGATTTGAGGAAGCAAACCTTTCATGCCCTAATCGCTTAAAATGTGAGGAAGCTATAAAGAGGGAGCTATATTTGCCATTTATGGTAGAGGAAAGATTTGCGGAGGCCCTGCCCATACCACTTATGAGAGGAAAGATTTGTTGAAGGCTTGTTTTTGCCCCCTTGTGGTGGAGGAAAGATTTGGGCATTTTATGTCAAAGAGGAGGAAGTGTTTTTGCTATGCCTTGTTACCTTGTATGGGGAAGAGGTTAATTTATTAGGAGAAGAGGTGACATCATCTAATGAATTAATGAGGCTTTCTTTACAAACAACATTTTAAAAATGCATAGAATTGAACTTACGATCAATGTAAATAGGCCATGCCATCAATAGAACAAGAAGTTGATACAACGTCACAGGGCCTTAAAGGTCTTTGTGCTTTGCCACATGGCATGATCGCGTTGATTTTGGGCATCTTGATTGCTTGGATTATCTACCACTTCATCTCTATTTTGAATGCAAAGGGTGTCACCACATGGTGTCACCTTGGGCCTTCGAGTTTCATAAGCTTCGGGGATAATTGTTTGTTCCCCCACAAGGCTAGGGTCTCTGTAGAGGCCAAGCCATCCAGGTCCCCTAGGGCCCACCATAGATTGCAATACATATCAGGGTAGGGAACTCAATAGGGGTTGTGCAAGCAACGTAACATATGTTTATGGTGTGGCATTTAGGGATTAACATATTTTTGTAGGGCCATTATAATTCTAAATACAAAGATGTATGGTTCACCTACCTTTTTTTTATAGTCCAAGTATTTTTTTCATAATTTCATTATATATATATATATATATATATATATATATATATATATATATATATATATATATATATATATATATATATATATATATATATGAAAAGAACACACCCAAAAAAAATTGGAAAGTCATATATATATATATATATATATATATATATATATATATATATATATATATGACTTTTCAATTTTTTTTGGGTAAGTGTGTTCTTTTCATTTATAGAGTAAATTCCCCTTCTAAGTGTACGATGTGGGCCCCCTCTAATGATTGAGAATTAAACCTATCAACCCTCCTTGCCACCTAGGATCGATTGCCAATCGACCACATTTTCTCTCAAATACTGATTCCTCTATTATGATTGATGCCCCCTTATGCACCTATGTGGCATGCACTTTGCAAATGTTTCGATATTCACTTCAACAACAACAAAAACAAGATAAACTCCATAACCTCAATGTGTATGATATGGGCCCTCTGGTGTACGATATCACATGAAATATGATGTCATTACCCTCATCATCACCACCCAACTCACTTTGAAATCTTTCACCACTTGTAAATTCTATATGGCTTTGTTGTAAAATCTCTATGTGTCAATATATTGGCAACATAGACGAATATAAATTACAATATCGACTTTGGAACCTCATTGTCTTGTCTCCATGTCATTGACATTGCAATGCTGACTTCAGTTTCACATCGAACATGGAGCCTTCTCACATTCAAATAAATGTCATGTTGTCCTCGTCGACCCTTCACAATAGCAAGCATCCAATAAAAGAACATGTCGATAATTGCCTTAAATCCACACAATCCCAACATACACAAATGCAATCTATTACATAGTGATTGGGCAAATAGGGTATCTCTTTTCACGAAGAATGTAAGACATCATAGAGTAATGCATTGCATGGCAATCTAGATCTCGATCAGTTTGCCTCCACAATTACTTTACACAAACTTATTTTGACATCCAAATACATTCTTACAGAGCATGAAAGTGGTGAATTATTTCAAGGTGAGTTGGGTGATGATGGTGAGAAGCAATGACAAGGCATTTAAGGCAATGGACTCAAAGAGACTTTTAGAGGCTTCTTTTATGAAAGTTAATAACTCTTTTATATTATTTTGGTGGATTTGTTGAGGTTTTATTTCAGTAAAGTGAGGCTATTTAAAGTGAGAGTGTAATTTGGTAGTCAAACCTCACTTAAAACTCATGTTGGTTGACCCCATCTTGCCTTTTGTGCACGAAGCGTTAAACAACAAAAATATGTTATTCATTTTAAAAATCCTTTGAAAACATAATTTTTTTAGAGTGCTCCCTTAGATTTTTATTTTTTTTAATTTTTTTTTTGCCAACATTGATAAATAATATGCTTACAAAGACAAACTTTAATAGTCGTTGCCTTTTGTTCTAAGGGTTTGTGTATGGTGTTTTCATATATTCTTAAACCTAATGTAATTTCTCTAGGTGTCAATATATTGGCAACATGGATGAATAGAAGCTCCAAGATAGATTTTGGGACATCAATGTCTTGTCCCCACATCGGTGCTATTGCAGCACTGATTCGAGCTGACATCAGACATTGAGCCCCACCACAATAAAATTAACTCATGACATACTCGTCCACCCTTAGCAGTAGAAAATGACCAATCAAAGATGCTGCCACCCTACAAGCTGCAGACCCCTTTGCAATGTGTGTAGACCATGTAAATCCATGTTTGGTGTACAAAATGAGACATTTGTTGTACTATATCACCTGAAATATTTCACCCCTTGCATGTTTGAGATGGCCTTGCCCTTTTGAACCCTGTTACCATTGCTCAAGTTCATTGTGAAATGCAACTTTTCCTCCTTACGTAGTTGATTGCCACATTGTATGAATAATACACAACCTCGTTGTTTACCATCACCTCCACAAAAATATAAGACTATTGTTGCTTACCACTTCATGCATAGAAGGTGAGATGGGGTCATTGGTTATGGGTTTTGAGTAAGATACAACTATTGATTTACACTCTTTCGATTTATAAAACCACACATTACCAAAACACAAAATTACATTTCTTTTGGTGTAACTTGCAATTTATTTTATAATATAATATAATATTAAAATTTATTAATATAATATATACCATGATTATATATATATATATATATATATATATATATATATATATATATATATATATATATATATATATATTATAATTATTATAATATCTATATAATTATCATATATTTATTATTAATGTGTTATTATATATAAATATATATATTATATTCCTATAATATAATATCTAATCTTATTATATATTAGTATATAATCATGGTATATATTATATTAATAAATTTTAATATTATATTATAAAATAAATTGCAAGTTACACCAAAAGAAATGTAATTTTGTGTTTTGGTAATGTGTGGTTTTATAAATCGAAGAATCCAATTACCATGCAATAACACCAAACCAAATGCCTTGAGAAACAATCAACACTTGGAAGAAAGACAAGTTGAAGGAGGTTGATGACAACTATGGACAAGTTGGAGGAGTTTGCAATTGAGTGTTGTAACATTGGTGATTATTTTTTTTAAAAACCATCTCCAATTCTTGTATTCGAATTCATGCCAAATGACACTCTTTTTCAGAGGTAAAAAGGAGAGAGGCTTCCATGGAGAAGACGAAGCAAGATAGATGTAGACACTGTCGACACTTTTATGTACTTTCTTTTGGCTATAAATCCTCATATTTATCACAAGGACATCAAGTCCAACAATAATTTGTTGGATTATGATTTCAATAAAATGCAAATCAAATCATATAAATGATTCATCTTAGTAGACTCTAAATTGCTGCAGGCCGTTGACGAGGTGGTGGATGTAGTTGTTCAATAACAATGATCAACAAGTTCTTTAAATTTCACACTTTTACAGTTAAAAAGGTAAAAGATGTTTATACAGTTGTTAAATTTCATCCTTGATTTTGTAGTCACCTAGCCTTTTATGCATTTCCACCATTACAAAGATACCAGAACAACAAAGAGAAAAAGTAACATTACAAGCGTAACAAAGAATAACATTTATAAAAACATTGCCATTATAATATTAAATCATATAAATATCAACAGACTCAAAAGACTGCACATAAATTCCTCCATTAATGTTGTCATCAGATCCATAAATTAAACTCAAATTAAATAAATTTAGCATTGGAATGCATATAAATTATAGAGCTTGAAGAAGAGTTTTTGATAGGATTGACGTTTCCCCCCATTCGCCCTTCATGAGCAATCTTTTCACCTTCGCCACGGTATCTACCTTCTTCTATGTGGACATGAGACAAATGGTGAACCTTGTAGATATGGAATCCAAAGCGAGTTAGATTAAGCATTAGTCAGGAAAACTAAAAAAATGCATAAGAACATAACTAGCTAAGCCAACTCCTTCGACGAGGTTTTGCAAATGATAATTAAGAGCTATTGAAAGAAATCACATACACAATACCTTCCCAAGAGCATCCCATCACCCAAATGTGGCTCAAAACGTGATTTTCCCCTTGATTTGGCGCTCAAGTCTCTAGTAATGATGAATGACAAAGCTCCTCCATCATCTCAAGTGCACCAATGAAACTAGGCTCATGATATTTGAATCAATGTTGTGCCTATATTGAATCTATCCTATTGCAAATTAAGCATTACAACACTACACAAAGAAAGGTTGTGGAGAGAATTTTGCATTATAAATTTACACAAATGAAGCTTAAAAATGGTGGCCTTGGCTCTCCTATTTATAGATTTTTGAATTTGATCAGAATCAACCATGACCGTCCATCTTTAGATCAATATGTGTGGCCATGAATTAATTCAATTTTGAAGATAATATCCATAATACTCTCATAAATATCTGGAAGGGGCATTAAAGAGGCATGGGAGGCCTTAAACCTGATATTTATTGCATTTACAACTTATAGTTGCCACCTCACAAATGATGTCACCTAATGATGTATATAATCTAAATCAATTTCTAATTAAAAGATATTCAATAACTTCTATAGATTTTCCACTTAAAAACCTAATTTGGATTAATTTGCCTAAATGAGATTAATCAAATTTTATGCATTTCTTTGGAAATTGGTTACACACTATTAATCAAACTAGTCAGAATGTCACATTACTGGATCATAATTTGACTAGAGTGGAATTAGAAGATGTTAGGTATGTATGGACCAATATCCCATTTGGGATATTGTCGACATGAAATAATACATGCATGTGTCATGTGCTTCCAAATTAGAAGAATTCAGTGACTCAGAGGGTCAAATTGCATTTTCACCATTTTGACTTGAAATAAATTGAGTAAAGTTAATAATCACATAAAATGCATTACCCAATTCAAAGATACATTGGCCTAAATCGACACTTATATATGACAAGCTCGAATCATTTAGCTCGTTTTAGTGATTTTGGCCCAAATTATGCATTTTCACAAATTTTGAGTAATATTGACAATTTCAACACAATGGTGTTAGGAATTGGATGTCTACATTTTGCCCCAGTTTGAGGTGTAGTGAGACATTCATATGAAGCAACATATTTTCAAAGAAAAGAGTTGTCAAGAAGAAGCTAGAAGGAAATCACCCATGACGCCCCTTCAAGAAGACATATATGGATGAAATAAAGGGATGAATTCTAGAAAAGATAGAGAAAGAGGTGAAATTAGCCCATGGACAAGATTGAATCCATATTGAGCTAATGCTTGCACACATTGATTTCCAATGATCAAAACATAATTAGAATATAATGGGCCCAAAGGTGGGGGGAAGTGGGAAGGATATAATCCAAAAATATAAATGACATACTTTGAACACACCTAAAAGAAGGTGTAAGCTACACGCTTAGGGAATGATCGATCTCGAGATAAGTTGCACATTGTAATATTACCAGAATGAGGGCAAAAGTCTGCAGAGCTTGGAATTAGAAGAAACAAGAGAGCGTTGCTCCATAGAAAGGAAATCATAATGTGCCCCAATAGAGTGGATTTGATTGGTTGATAAATAAATTTTGCCCTAGTTGTTGGAAGCACAACCACTGAGAGGGGGGGGGTGAATCAGTGTGCAGACATTTCATTCAATTCCATTCATCATTCTTTAATCATTTAAACTAGCATAGAGATATAAAAGTGCATAGAAGAGAAATAATATAAGCAAGAATTAAGACATCAACACATGAACACTAGATCTATGTGGGAAACCCCCATGAGAAATAAAACCCATTATCACACCACTTGAACTACTATCCTATAAGTAATGAAACAACATTTAGTGAGACACCAACCCCACAAGGAGCACCAACCCCTTACTAGTTATACACCAACCCAACTAGACCTTTAGCAAGCTCCAACTTGCAAGGAGGTTCCAACCCCCTAAGTGACTTGACACCAACCTAGCCACTTCAAGGGCACTTCTGCAAGCTCCAACCTGCAATTCAGCTCCAACTCCCTCTTGACTAAGCACCAACCCAACCAAGATAAGCTTGATCACCTCAATATACCTTGTTGCTCTCTCAACTGATGGTGACTTCTTCTTCAACTCTATCTCTTATCTATCCTAAAAATCAATCAATATCATACACCTAGAACACTCCTTTGATGTAGCTACTGATGGTCTCTCACCTCATTCATCTCACTTCAACCTTTTGCCTCTCTTAAACAACCTTCTTCGCTCACTCACTCAACATGCCTCTTTTAGGCTCATTAGGTCCACTGAACTTATCATCCACCTACAGAAGATATGTTATATTTTCATCATGATTTATTTCCTCTGTTGATGGTCCTCAATGGCTTGCTTCTACTTATCCAAGAGCTCTTTTCTACGCTTCTATTCACAACTCTCTAACTCGCTCAAGTAGGTCAATTAGGCCTTGCTTTTATACTCAAACTTGATCTCACTCATCTTGGTCAGCCAATATCCTATACCACACATATATCACTCTTGAAATAGGTTCTCATACATGTTTCACATAAGAAACAATCACTCCATAGGTCGGTCATACCCCTTAAGGGCCAAAACCTCACTAGGCCTAAAGGAGACCTAATGTAATTAGGTTTGTCTTAAGCACACATTACCAATATGACCTCTTGGACCAACTTGAGTCTCTATCAACACTTTAAAAACTTCACATATGCCTCAAATAGACCCTTTATAACATATACATGGGTCCACACCACCTGTAAGTCCAACTCATTCCTTGAACCACGCTAATAGGCCTACTCGCCATTAGCCCTTTACACACATGAAAATTATGTCTCATAAACCTAAAGCATATAGTCAAATTTTCCAAGTAACCACATAAAAAAATCACATTAAAAGAGTCTCCATGACCTCATGGTCACCATAAAATTCATTAGACACTTTCGCTCAAGCTCCAAGCACACAAAAACACCTCTGTAACAGGCTCACTCTGTTCTACCAAAAACTCCCAAAACATGGTCAATAACTTTTAAAATTTTCACACTTCAACAAAGACAAACTAAGACTTTAAAATCATTCTCATGAAAATTTTATACCTCCTAAACATATTCAAATGCATTGGATTCATCAAATCTGTCAAAAACACTTCAAACTGATCTCTTCAAGATGACTACTCATAATGGTCACTCTGCTCCAAAACACAGTCATGTAGAAGTTTGTCTTTAGCACTTGAAAGGACACTTACATGAATTATAATTAACATGAATAGTTTATATATCATTCTCTAATGGATAGATATCAATTGCTAGTGTCAATCATTGGTCTTATAGACCAATTTGTCAAGCTACTCTCTCATAGTCCTCACATAGTCTGACCAGCCATTTTGGCTTTCATGTTTAAAATTATTAACCTATCTCTCCACCTTTAATAAATAATTAATAGGTCAAAGGTCTAAAAAACATCAAAATGTTCATTAGATATAATTACTCTTGTCATAGAGTCTCAAACACTTCACTTCTCTTAGCACACCAAGAACTGTCAATCTATCTCAAGATAGTCAAGGTAAACATGACTCTTAACACCTATGGGGACACTTCCTTGAACTTCCAAAGCATTTGGATTATCCTAAAACATCCTTATATAATATTAAAACATATAGGTATAGAGGTCTAATGGTAAACATGAGATATATATACCATTATCTGAAACACACTCTTTCACTATCTTCACTCATATAGATAAGTCATATTGAGAACACCTTATTTCTTGTGTATGAGCATTATAAACACTTCTCAACAAAGGGAACATGAGGTATAGTTATTGGACAAAGACACAAAATAATTGAATCCATTTCTAATTATTTGCAACCAATCCTTAAATGCATTCTCACTTTGACTATTTTTTCTCACTGTTCTCACTCTTAGCCAATTTAGTGATAGGTCAACTTGATTGACCAAAATAGTTGAAAAAGAATCTATAACTTATCCAAGAAACACCATGGACATCAAGAAAAATTCTTGACCTTCAACCTCCATCTACTTGCATGCTGACTTGGTCAAACCTACTTATAACATCAAATTCTTTAGAAATAATTATAATTTTGTAGCTTCCACTCACTACCTTGACATACCACTACTTCTTGGACATGCCTTATGGAGTCCTTTAAAATATTCAAACATCAAAACTGAATTACCAATCCTTTCTAATCCATTTCTATCAAGATATCTCCAATTGGTTCATTGTGAGGGTTTTGAGAGGGAACCAGTTCTGGTGTTATCAATTGTTCATACAATATTTCCCTTAAAATTCCAAACTAATGCTTGGAGATGTAAGCCAGGACCCTTTCACATCTCTCCCAAAAGGATTAAGACACCATGAAAAGTTTACATATGCCAATGAGCATCAAAATATCCTTCTTGGGCTTGAAAACCTTATTCTGTGAGCTAGAGAGACTTCAAAACACCATTTCATGCATTTTACTTCTCCTTAGGACCTAAAACTTCATGAGAATTATTAAAACAACCTATTAAATCTCAATGCATTCTAAAATGTGCTATATTACCTTTGAAACTCACATTTTCCCCTTATTAGGCCATACTAGGTCTCTATGCACATTAGACCCTGAACTGCTAGTCACACTTGGATATTGTAACCTTGTTCACACAAGTCTTATACTATTCACCTCATCAAGCTACTAAGCTTGTGTCTTCACACTAGGTCTCTCATGCAAGGGATTAGCCTCAAACTTGACCTTCCTACCATTGTAGATGCACTTTAAACCTTATTCAAATGTTCAAAAACCTTATCACATGTTCTATAAATAATATTCATCCTTCATAAGTCATGTTAACATCTTAGGACCCTTAATTAGATCAGATACAGTCCAAGACTAACTTATTTGCATATTAGATGTGTAGGGCTTACCTCTGTAGTATAATATGAAACATACCTGGATGATTCAATGCCTCAAGTACATGTTCAAATGTCTTTATACATCCTCTTATACCTTTGTGAATTCATCTCCTAGAGCCATCATGCTCCTTCTTGCACTAGACTAGATATCCCATGCTCAAGCATTCTTATCACTTCATGACATCAACATTCATCAAGGACCAATGACCATAGCCACCTTCTTGTGCTTATTTTGACATCAATGACATCAATTAAAACTTACAACAATCTCTCCCTTTGTCATTGATGGAAAACCACAAATGAAATGATCTAGACAACTTCTCCATCAATCTAATCTCTCTCCCCCTTTGACATTAATGACAAAGGGTCTCTACAGCTACCACCTTGTCTCTTCACTCCAATTTTAACAATGCTACTAAATAAAATTGACCAAATACTTACCTTTAGAGTGATCAAGATGCTCACTCTCAACTTGCATTTATGACTCAACACCTTGACCTATGTTTTTCATGAATCCAAAAATCTCCATCAACTCTTATCTTGTAGCCCATCATCTGCTCTTTACCTGAATCATTTCTTCATACCTTATCATATGATCCTTGGACTTGACCATTCATAGAGCTATCAAGCTCCCCATTTTTCCATGCATAATTATCTTCAAGCTTCTCAAACCATATGAGTTAGCTACCCCTAACTCCAAGCTCTCTTGTAACTACTTGTACTTATCTTTTGACTGATATGAGATTTTGAATCAACCTTTTGCCATTATTTACTAAGCAATAAGCATTATGGAGACCTATTTCTCTTTTAGGTTATCTCCAAAAAGAGCCTCATATAGTCACACACATTCCATGCATCATGAGTCTTCAAAAATCCTTATGGAACAATGCAACTCACTAACATTCCATTTAAGACCTCACATAGGCCTATTCCTCATTAGAACATCTCAACCATAGATATGGTTTCAAGGAAACAGATTTCCTCATGTTCCATAGGTATCAAACATAATCCTTGAGTCATTAGGGCTTGACTTAGTTTATGACACCTTCAAAAGATCACATCAACCATCTAGGTCTGAAACCAAATTTATCAATCACTATCATGACCTTTTGAGAAAACTCAAAAATCTTGTCATCTTTAGATCACTTTCAGATGAACTTAGAATACACAATTTATCTCCTTGTCCTTGTCATCCATTGAAGATTATTCTCTTGTCAACACTTCCAAGGTCTCAACAATCTAATTGGTCTTGTATACCAATTCATGAATATTATGCTTTATTGGAACAAATGATCAATATGCATCCTTCTTTATGTTTTTCAAGTCATCATGGCTTAGATTAGCTCATAACACTATCCATATATCAAACTGTTAGATAGGTCTACAAGACCTCATTCTCTATTGTAGACCTCTTGTCAAACATTGTTCACATGCATTATATGATCTTAATGCCACTTTGAAATTCACCAAGATCACTTGGCTTCCCATGGTAATGAATCAAATGAATTAACTCTATAGTCATATTACATTCACTATCTTTTCATTGTTTTACTATCCCATGAAGTTTTGAAAACCTCATTCATGCCAGTCATGTCAAAAGTTTCAAACACCTGAATCATTATGCAAACTAGCCTTGTTCATCATTGACTATGCCCATAATGTACAATCATCTTCTTGGATATTCATATCCTCATTGGTCTTAAAAATCAATCTATAACTCATGTGCCTTATCAGAAATTCTTTGTTGGATCTTGTCATCTCAAAATATATAAGCTTTAACAAATATTCATGCAATAATAAGGATACATGCTCATACCTTTACATCTCATGAAGGCTCAAACAGACCTTAAATAGTTCTTATCAACATACTTAAGCTTTTAACAAACCTCTTTCTCATCTATGACAGATTCATAGATTCAACTTAACTCCTCTTACTTGATGATCAAGACCACTTCATTTGAAGACCTCTACTTACTTGCTTTACCAAGATACTTGCACATACCTTTCTTTTAAAAAATATTCAATATCCTTTTGTCTATCAACTTAGGTTTGATCTTATACTTGTCTTCAATAAAATATTTATTCTTCAATCTTTCTAGTACCATTATGTAGACTTCTATGAGAACCTCAATCATGACCTTTACATGCTTAGCCATCTTGTGCTTCTAGGATCACCATCAAGCTATCAAGATACCTCCAAATGACCTGATCTGATATCAATTATTGGAAGAATAAAAACTAAGATGTGTGGGGGTTGAATCAATGTGCAAAAATTTCATTCAATTCCATTCATCATTCTTTAACCATTTTAACTAGCATAGAGATATAGCAATGCATATAAGAGAAATCACATAAGCAAGAAGTAAGACATCAACACATGAAAACCAAATATATGTGGTAAAACATCATGGGGAATAAAATACACTATCACACCACTTGGAATATTTTCCTATAGTCAATGAAACAACATTTATTGAGGCACCAACCCCATAAGGAGCACCAACCCCTTACTAGTTAGGCACCAACCCAACTAGTCTTTTAGTAAGCTCCAAATTGCAAGGAATATCCAATTCCGTAAGTGAATTTTAACCAACCCAAAAAATTCAAGGACACTTTTTACAAGATCCAAAATTTAAGGCGGATCCAACTCCCTCTTGACTAAGCACCAACTTAGCCAAGACAAGCTCGATCACCTTAAGACATCTTGTTGCTCTCTCAATTGATGGTGACCTCTTCTTCAACTCTCTCTCTTATCTATCCTAAAAATAAATAAATTTAATACAAAAATTACACTCCTATGATGTATCTACTAATGGTAACTCACCTCATTCAGCTCACTTCAACCTTTTACCCCTCTTAGACAACCTTCTAGGCTCATTCGCTCAGCATGCCTTTTCTAGGCTCATTAAGTCCATTGGCCTTGTAATCAACCTGAATAAGATATGTTATATGTTAATAATTATTTATTTACTCTTATTATGGTCCTAAATTACCTACTTATACTACTCTAATAGATATTTTCTACTCTTCTATTCATAACTCTCTAACTCGCTCAAATAGGTCAATTAGGCCTTACTTTTGTACTCAACACTTTATCTCACTCATCTTGGTTAGAAAATATAATTTACCACACTTGGATCAATATTGAAATAGGATATAATAAAATTTTCACACAATAAACAATCACTCTCTAGGTCAGTCACCCCTTAAGGGCCAAAACCCCATTAGGCCTAAAGGAGACCTAATACAATTAGGTCTGTCTTAAGCACACATTAACAATCTAACCCATTAGACCATATTGAGTATATATAAATGATTTAAAATATTAAAATATGCTTAAAATATACCCTTTATAAAATATAAACTTTTCCACACCACCTATAAGTCCAACTCACTCCTTGAACCACACTAATAGGCCTACTCGCCATTAGCCCTTTACACATATGAAAAGTCTATCTCATAAACTTGAAGCATATAGTCAACTTTTACAATTAAAAACATAAAAAAATAACATTAAAATATTATAAATAACCTCATGGTCAACTTAAAATTCATTAGACACCTTCACTCAACCTTTAAACACACAAAAACACCTCTACAATAGGCTTACTCTATTCTGCCAGAAACTACCAAAACACAGTCAATAACTTTTGACTTTTTCACACTTCAAAAAGGAAATAAAAAACTAAAAGAATTATAATGAAAATTTCATACAAAATAAACTTATTAAAATTAATTGCATTCATCAACTCTATCAAAAACACTTCAAACTCATCTCTTCAAGATGACCAGTTAGAATGGTCATTCTTCTCCAAAACACAATCATGTAGAAGTTTGTCTTTAGCACTTGAAAGGAAACTTGTATGAATTATAATAAAAATTAATAATTTATATTATATATAATTACCCAATGGATAGATATCAATATATAGTGTCAATGATTGGTCTTATAGACCAATTTGTTAAGATACTCTCTCACAGTCCTCACATAGTCTGACAAGCCATTTTGGATCTCTTATTTCAACTTATTAACATGTATCTCCACCTTTCATAAAGAATTAATAGGTCAATTATGTATAAAAAAATATAAAATTTTCATTAGATATAATTACTCTTGTAATAGAGTCTCAAACACTTCACTGCCCTTAACTCACTAAGAACTGCCAATCTGTCTCAAGATAGTCATGGTGAACATGACACTTAACACTTGTGGGGACACTTCCTTGAACTTCCAAATAATTTTTATTATCCTAAAAAATCGTTATATCATATTAAAACATATAGGTATAAATTTATAATGGTAAACATTACACACACACACACACACACACACACACACACACACACACACACACACACACACACACACACACACACACACACACACACACACACACACACACACACACACACACACACACACACACACACACACACATCTGAAACACACTCTTTCACTATCTTAACTCATACATACAAGTCATATTGAGAACATCTTATTGCTTGTGTATCAAAATTATAAACAATTATAAACCAAGGTAACACAAGGTATATCTATTGAAAAAATACCCCAAACAATTTAATCCATTTGTAATCATTTGTAACCAATCCTTAAATGCATTCTCACTTTGACTGGTTTTTCTCATTGTTCTCACTCTTAGCCAGTTCAATGATAGGTCAACTTGATTGAAAAAAATAGTTGAAACAAAGGATTTAACTTATCCAAAAAAAAACCATGGAACTAAATAAATATTATTTAACTTCAACCTCCATCCAATTGCATGCATTGACCTGGTCAACCCTGCATGTAACATCAAATTATTTAGAAATAAGTATATTTTTGTAGCTTCCACTCACTACCCTGATGTACCACTACCACTTGGAGATGTATGATGGAGTCATATACAGTATAAAAACATAAAAATTTCCTTAACAATACTTTCTAGGCCATTTCAAGTAAGATCTCTTGAATCAGTTCATTGTGAGGGTCTTGAGAGGGTTTTAGACCAGTTTTGGTGTTAACAATTGTTCATATAGTATTTCCATTCAAATAAAATAATAATAATTGGAGATGTAATATAGGAACCTTTTATATCTCTCCAAAAAGTCTTAGGACAATATGAAAATTTTACATGTGTCAGTGAAAATCAAAAGATCCTTCTCAGGCTTAGAAACCTTATTCTATAAACTAGAGAGACTTCAAAACACCATTTCATTCATTTTACTTCTCCTTAGAACTTGAAAATTCATGAACATTCTTAAAAAAACCTATTACACCTTAATATATTCTCACATGTGCTCTACTACCTTGAAAACTCACCTTGACCCCTCATTAGGCCATACTAGGTCTCTATGCATGTTAGACCTTGAACTGCTAGTCACACTTGGATATTAAATGCACTTGGAAACTTATTGTATTGATATTAAAAACTATTCCACATGTCATATGATATAATACCAAACTAAAAAGTTTCCAAACTTGTTCACACAATTCTTATATTATTTACCTCATCAAGCTACCAAGCTTGTGTCTTCACACTAGGTCTCTCATGCAAGGACTAAGCCTCAAACTTGACCTTAATACCACTGTAGATGCACTTTTAACCTCATTAAAATGTTTAAAAACATTATCACATGTTATATAAATATTATTCATCCTTCAAAGGTCATGTTAACATCTTAGGACCCTTAGATCAGATAGAGTTTAAGACTAGCGTATTTGTATATTAGACCTATAGGTCTTACCTCTGTAGCATACTATGAAACATACCTAGGTGATTTAATGCCTCAATTACATGTTTAAATGTCCTCAAACATCCTATTATGCATCTGTGAATTCATTTCCTAGAGCCATCATGCTACTTCTTGTACTAAACTAGATATCCCATGTTCAAGCCTTCTTATCACTTCATGACATCATTCTTCATCAAGGACCAATGACCATAGCCACCTTCTTGTGATTATTTTGACATTAATGAGATCAATGACAACTTAAAACACTAGAAGGGCTGATTTTGATCACTAATAATTAATTGTGCCCCTATAGGGCTGATTTGATTTAGTGATGGGTCAAAATGTTATGCCTTAGTAGGGATAATTGGTAAGTATAACTAAAGGTTATAACCTAAATAATAGATTAAAATATGAAAAATTGAAAACATAGATGTGATGGTCTAATGAATGAATAAGACACAAAAAACTAGGCATATGAGGATGCACAAAATGATGAAAGAGATGAATAGAAGAATAAAAGGTGGTCGAGCTGACCCTAGATACATTATGTATCCAAGCGCTGCCTACATAGTCCAAATGAACCTCAAGATAATGTAGTTCACCCAGAAGATGGAATAAAATGGAATGAGGGATAAAAAATATAAGAAAAGTGAACCGTTATTTGATTAGACTCATAATGTATGCCAAGAGATGCACATCTTGCATAGAGTTTGGTATGTAATCCATTTGGTATTTAATTTCATTGGTGCACTTAAGAGATGATCTTTAGAGCTTTATTGATTTTGAGACCTGGATCCAAAGCACTTGGTGCTTACTATAGCAAAATGAAATTATGCATCATAATTATGGTAACCTATAATGACATTGTATTTGAATTGTGATGAGTCAGTTCAAATGTGAATATTTATAACTAAGAATAATTATAAAAATTACTAATACTAGAGTTACAACTATTTACATTTTAAAAGAAATAAAGAAAAAGGGAACACAAATGTAACCTAACTTAAAATCAAGATATGAAGAATCAAGACTTAAGTAGGAACAAAAATGTAAAAAAGCAAAGCAAAAGTAACTTTAATAAACAACATGAAAGAAAGATATGAGTAATCAAGACCCATGTATATTATAGAGATGTGCTTGAAAAACAAAACAAAAGAACAAGATAAAACATGAACACAAAAAACCAAGAAAATAGACAAGAAGAAACAATGAAGGAAGAAAAAATAATAAATGAAGCGACAAAAAAGCACAACAAAACACCAATAAAAATCAAATAAACACACACAAACAAGTAGTTAGTTACAATGTGTTGAGCATGGTATTGAGATGCATTAATTATCATTGATGTCAACATGATCTTAGTACATAATGCATTAAAGACAAAGTGATAGGTTCTAAGTGGATTTCAGAATGCATATCATGTGTGTAGGTCTTTAGGATGTTAGAGAATGTTTTTGATGTTATGTTCCTATTGTAGAGTTAATATAACATGGGAAGAGGGATTTGTGCTCTTTTAGAAGTGAAATAAATTCATCATAGCAGTCATATGAACGTCTAGGTTCTCATAGTTATCTTGGCAAATCAAGTTGAGTGAGCAGATTGATGAAATAAAAATTTTCACGTATGGTAGTGTCTTAAGGTAATGATCACATAGTTGTGTTAAGGTTTGAGCTTAGTTTCTATGGTCTAAGTTTCAGGTCATGAGGTTGTATGTAACATAAAATATCGAGGTGCAAAGTTGGCCTTTCAGGTAGATTACAATCTTTCCCATACTTAGGCAAATTTTCAATATTGAGTGATCTTTATATAGGGATTCCAAGTGTCAAAACTTATCTAAATTAGTATATATTTATCGGATCAAAGATCAATGACACATAGGTGTTTATGCATATGGAGATCTAATGATGAGCATGAGGATAATAAGTCAAAGGTTTCTGAAACTAAATGCGATGGTGACATATGTCACAAAAATGGTGTTTTTAGAAGAATATAAATTATTCAAATCAATTCAATAAGTCAATAAGAAAAATAGGCACATGGGGCTACCAAGTGGCATAAGAGCATTGAAATAGCAGGGTAAATAGAAGGCACATGGGGTTACAAAGTGTCAAAATCTTGTAAGCCTAGATCAATGATCAACAACTAACATTGAAAGTCAAGAACAAAAGACTCATGAGGAGATAAATAGAGTGTATTTAATCAAGTTTCTAAGGGGTATGAGATGAAGACATGTGTCTGAAGTTTTTTTATTTACACAGTGATCGTTGGAATTTGAATATTCAAATTAACAAAGGATATGAGTAACCTATAATGACATTGTATTTCAATTGCGATGAGCTGGTTCAAATGTGAATATTTATAACTAAGAATAATGATAAAAATTGCCAATAGTAGAGTTACAACTATTTACATTTAAAAAAAAAATAAAGAAAAATGAAACACAAATGTAACCTAACTTAAAATCAAGATATGAAGAATCAAGAATCAAGTAGGAACAAAACTGTAAAAAAGCAAAGCAAGAATAAATTTAATAAACAACATGAAAGCAAGATATGAGAAATCAAGATCCATGTATATTATCGAGATGTGCTTGAAAAACAAAACAAAAGAACAAGATAAAACATGAACACAAAAAACCAAGAAAATAGACAAGAAGAAACAATGAAGGAAGAAAAAATAATAAATGAAGAGACAAGAAAGCACAACAAAACACCAATAAAAATAAAATAAACACACACACAAACAAGTAGTTAATTACAATGTGTTGAACATGGTCTTGAGATGCATTGATTATCATTGATGTCAACATGATCTTAGTACATAATGCATTAATGAAAAAGTGACAGGTTCTAAGTGGATTTGAGAGTGCATATCATGTGTGCAGGTCTTTAGGATGATAGAGAATGTTGTTGATGTTATGTTCCTATTATAGAGTTAATATAAGGTGGAAAGAGGGCTTTGTGCTTTTGTTGAAGTGAAAGAAATTCATCATAGCAGTCATATGAATGTCTAGGTTCTCATAGTTATCTTGGCAAATCACACTGAGTGAGTAGATTGATGAAATAAAAATTTTCACGTATGGTAGTGTCATAAGGAAATGATCACATATTTGTGTTCAGGTTTGAGCTTAGATTCTATGGTCTATGTTTTAGGTCATGAGGTTGTGTGTAACAAAAAATATCAAGGTACAAAGTTGGCCTTTCAGGCAGATTACAGTGTTTCCCATACTTAGCAAAATTTTCAATATTGAGTGATCTTTATATAGGGATGAAAATTGTAAAAACTTATCTCGATTAGGATATCTTGATCGGATCAAAGATCAATGACACACAGGTGTTTATGTAGATGGAGATTTAATGATGAGCATGAGGATAATAAGTCAAAGGTTTTTGAAACTGAATGTGATGGTGACATATGTCATAAACATGGTGTTTTTAGAAGAATATAAATGATGAAAATCAATTCAATAACTCAATAATCATAATAGGCACACAGGGATACCAAGTGACATAAGAGCATTAAAATAGCAGGGTACATAGAAGGCACATGGGGCTACTAAGTGTCAAAATATTGGAAGCCTGGATCAATGATCAATAACTAGCATTGAAATTCAAGAATAAAAGACTCATGAGGAGATAAATAGAGTGTATTTAATCAATTTTCTAAGGGGTATGAGATGAAGACACGTGTTTGAAGTTTTTTTATTGACATAGTGATCGTTGGAATTTGAATATTCAAATTAACAAAGGATATGAGTAACATATAATGACATTGTATTTCAATTGTGATGAGCCGGTTCAAATGTGAATATTTATAACGAAGAATAATGATAAAAATTTCCAATAGTAGAGTTACAACTATTTACATTAAAAAAAAAACAAAGAAAAAGGAAACACAAATGTAACCTAACTTAAAATCAAGATATGAAGAATCAAGACTTAAGTAGGAACAAAACTGTAAAAAAGCAAAGTAAGAATAACTTTAATAAACAACATGAAAGCAAGATATGAGCAATCAAGATCCATGTATATTATCGAGATGTGATTGAAAAACAAAACAAAAGAACAAGATAAAACATGAACACAAAAAACCAAGAAAATAGGCAAGAAGAAACAATGAAGGAAGAAAAAATAATAAATGAAGAGACAAGAAAGCACAAAAAAACACCAATAAAAATCAAATAAACACACACAAATAAAAATTTAGTTACAATATGTTGAGCATGGTCTTGAGACACATTGATTATCATTGATGTCAACATGATCTTAGTACATAATGCATTAATGACAAAGTGATAGGTTCTAAGTAGATTTGAGAGTGCATATCATGAGTGCAAGTCTTTAAGATGATAGATAATGTTGTTGATGTTATATTCCTATTTGAGAGTTAATATAAGGTGGAAAGAGGGCTTTGTGATCTTGTGGAAGTCAAAGAAATTCATCATAGTAGTCATATGAATGTCTAGGTTCTCATAGTGATCTTGGCAAATCAAGCTGAGTGAGAAGATTGATGAAATAAAAAATTTCACATATGGTAGTGTCATAAGGAAATGATCACATAGTTGTGTTCAGGTTTGAGATTAGTTTCTATGGTCTAAGTTTTAGGTCATGAGGTTGTGTGTAACATAAAATATCGAGGTGCAAAGTTGGCCTTTTAGGTAGATTATAGTGTTACCCATACTTAGCCAAATTTTCAATATTGAGTGATCTATATATAGGGATGCCAAGTGTCAAAACTTATCTCGATTAGGATATATTGATTAGATCAAAGATCAATAACACGTAGGTGTTTATGCAGATGGAGATCTAATGATGAGTATGAAGATAATAAATCAAAGGTTTCTAAAATTGAATGCGATGGTGACATATGTCACAAACATGGTGTTTTTAGAAGAATGTAAATGATGAAAATAAATTAAATAAGTCAATAAGCATAACAGGCACATGGGGATACCAAGTGGCATAATAACATTAAAATAGCAGGGTACATAGAAGGTACATGGGGCTACCAAGTGTCAAAATATTGGAAGCCTAGATCAATGATCAATAATTAGCATTGAAAATCAAGAACAAAAGACTAACGAGGAGATAAATAGAGTGTATTTAATCAAGTTTATAAGGGGTATGAGATGAAGACACATGTCTAAAGTTTTTGTATTTACACAGTGATCATTGGAATTTGAATATTCAAATTAACAAAGGATATGAGTAACCTATAATGACATTATATTTCAATTGTGATGAGCTGGTTCAAATGTGAATATTTATAACTAAGAATAATGATAAAAATTACCAATACTAGATTTACAACTATTTGCATTTAAAAATAAAACAAAGAAAAAAGAAACACAAATGTAACCTAACTTAAAATCAAGATATGAATAATCAAGACTTAAGTAGGAACAAAAATGTAAAAAAGCAAAGCAAGAATAACTTTAATAAACAACATGAAAGCAAGATATGAGAAATCAAGATCCATGTATATTATTGAGATGTGCTTTAAAAACAAAACAAAAGAACAAGATAAAACATTGACACAAAAAACCAAGAAAATAGACAAGAAGAAACAATGAAGGAAGAAAAAATAATAAATGAAGAGACAAGAAAGCACAAAAAAACACCAATAAAAATCAAATAAACACACATAAACAAGTAGTTAGTTACAATGTGTTGAGCATGGTCTTGAGATGCATTGATTATCACTGATGTCAACATGATCTTAGTACATAATGCATTAATGACAAAGTGATAGGTTCTAAGTGGATTTTAGATCATGTGTGAAGTTCCTTAGGATGATAGATAATGTTGTTGATGTTATGTTCCTAGTTTAGAGTTAATATAAGGTGGCAAGATGGCTTTGTGCTCTTGTGGAAGTGAAAGAAATTCATCATAACAGTTATATGAATGTCTAGGTTCTCATAGTTATCTTAGCAAATCAAGCTGAGTGCACAGATTGATGAAATACAAATTTTCACATATGGTAGTGTCATAAGGAAATGATCACATAGTTGTGTTCAGGTTTGAGATTAGTTTCTATGGTCTAAGTTTTAGGTCATGAGGTTGTGTGTAACATAAAATATCGAGGTGCAAAGTTGGCCTATCAGGCAGATTACAGTGTTTTCCATACTTAACTAAATTTTCAATATTGAGTGATCTTTATATAGGGATGCCAAGTGTTAAAACTTATCTTGATTAGGATATATTGATCGGATCAAAGATTAGTGACATGTAGGCATTTATGCAGATGGAGATCTAATGATGAGCATGAGGATAATAAGTTAAAGGTTTCTGAAACTGAATGCAATGGTGAAATATGTCACAAACATGGTGTTTTTAGAAGAATACAAATGATGCAAATAAATTCAATAAGTAAATAAGAAAAATAGGCACATGGGGTTACCAAGTGGCATAAGAGCATTGAAATAGCAGGGTAAATAAAAGGCACATGGGGTTACCGAGTGTCAAAATCTTGGAAGCCTGGATCAATGATCAAAAACTAGCATTGAAAGTCAAGAACAAAAGACTCACTTGGAGATAAATAGAGTGTATTTAATCAATTTTCTTAGGGGTATGATATGAAAACACGTGTCTAAAGTTTTTGTATTTATATAGTGATCATTGGAATTTGAATATTCAGATTAACAAAGGAAAACCAATATGTATTGTTTAAGTTATATCTTTTGATGTATGATGAATTTGATAGTGGTATAAAAATAAAAGTTGTAAAGGACTCCAAAGGATTTCCATAAAAATTGGTTATAAGGTTTTAATATTCATACAATTATAGTTTTTGAGCTTCAAAGTTGACTATGTTTGACCATCTTCTACAAGTGACCCGAGAAGGATGTTTGTGGTTGTCTTAATAGTGTTTGGATGTTTTAAGGTGAATTAACTATTAGATAATGTTTTAGACTCGATGAATATCATATATGTGTATTTTTGAGGTTTTACCAATCTGTATTCATTATGAATAAATTCTTAGAATTTGATTGTTTATTTGTTCTTGTATTCATGTGTACAAGACTAATGTTTGAATAGATTGTCCATATGCAAAGGAATGTAGTGATGGATGTAATAAATTGAAGGTGTATTAGGGGTCATGTGGAATAAAAATATGTATTTTGAAGTGTTATTGTGTTTATAATTTTCTTGGTGAAGTGATAAAGAGGTGAATAGGTCTTTATGAGACATAAAAGGGCTACTAAGGCCTATTGGAAAGGTGTAACTAGGTAAGGGTGACCTATGGATGCTATAACCAAACTATGAGGGTGGTATTTAGATATGTATTAGTGTGATATAAGAATTAAGGGTTAAGGTAAGCCTTATGGATTACCAAGAAGATGATATCCATGAAGGTTCTATAAAGAGTGAAATCAAAGGTGATGGTTTATAGATTTAGTTATGGTGAATGGTTTCATGAGTCAAGAGGTAAATGAATAAAAGAGTGTGTGTAAATATTGGATGGATTGAATAAAATATAAGGTTAAGGATTATATTATTACCTATAGGTCATAATTATGATGTCATAATAGTGTACTTGGAGGATTGAAGATTGAGGATGAGTGAAGAGGTCTAGAGTGATCCAAAAGGGTGTTTTGGATGCATTGCTTGTGTGTGTAAGAGTGAGAGTGTAAAGGGTTGAAAGAGAGGTGTTATACATTATTTATAAATCATATTTAAAGTCAATAATATTTATAAATCTATTTATTTCATAGATGTTGTGTGGGTGCTCAACATCTAGAACAAGTTGGTGCTTGTTCATGCTTAGTGGTGGGGCTCCTTATGAAGTGGGTGCTTCACTAAAAGGTCTCATGTTTTTTTATCATTTTATAGGATAATTAGCCCATGTGTTATTATTATTTAAAGAGGGTTTTATTCCCCATTATGGTTTCCTACATAATTCATGTGTTGTGTGCTTGATCTTGTATCATATTTCTTGTTCATTGTTATGAGTGACTTGTATGCTTTATGAATGATTGTAGTGATTGATTAAGGGTTTGAAAGGATTTTAATTGAAGTTTAAATTATATTTCATCATTTATTCACCCATCCAATATTATTGATTTTACCTTTAATAATTTGTATTATAGCCATACCTTCTTTGCAAGTTTAACCACTTGAAGGTGATCCAAGGTACAATATGGCAAGTCAACATATGCAGGGTTTCTCTACAAAGAAAGGACCACTATTAAAAGGGTATAATTATGATTTTTGGAGTGTAATAATGAGGTAATACATCATATATCTAGGATTTTATATTTGGTAATCTATTATGGATGGTTATACTAGACCAACTATTCCTCTAACTAGTGTAGTTGATAAGAAGTTGAGTGAAAAAAAATCAAAGGTATTGAATGCCATCATTTGTGGTCTTTCAAAGATTGAGTTCACCAAGGTTATCCATTGTAAGTTTTCCAAGGAAATTTGGGTCAAATTTAAAACTATCTATGGAGATTCAAAAGTTAAACTTACTAAATTATAGACTTACTGAAGGTAATTTGAGGGCCTCAAAATGAAGGAAGAAGACACTATTGCATCATTTTTTATAAGGTTTGACAAGATAGTAAACATGATCATAGGTCTTTGAGAGAATATTGAAAAATATACTGTAGTACAAAAGGTATTGAGGTCTCTCACTCTCAAATTTGATTCAAAAGTATCTATTGTATAAGAAACTCATGATCTTACTCAGATGAAGATGGATGAATTGCATGAGATCCTATTGCCTATGAGATGAGAGTCAATAAGGAAATACCTCCTAATAAGGAATAAAACTTTAAAGTGATCAAGGGAACAAAATCCAAAAAGAATAAGTTAAGTCTTGAAGACTTTGACCTCAATGAAGATCAACTTGAATCCATGATTGCAAGGAAATTGAATGTAGGATTAGGTAAGTATGAAGGTAAACTTCATTTTAAATGTTTTTCATGTGGTAAAGTTGGTCATTTTGTAGCTAGGTTCCCAAAAAGAGGAATGTTTGAACATAAAGAAGCTCATAAGGAATCTCATGAGGATGAATACAAGAAATCTAAGGGTCTTAGAAAGTACAAAAAGTCATTCAATAAGAGAAATAACAAGAAGGAATCATACAAAGGTAGTAAGAGTCTTTACCATGAAGAAGATAATAACTCATCTAAAAAAGAAGAAGAAAACACATCAGACAATGATGATTATTTTCATAATGAGGACAAGGAGACACTATTCATGGCTCTTAATGATGATGAAAGTGAATGTTATTTAAACAAATATATCTTTGGTGAAGATAAATTAGAGGAAGAAGATGAGAAAGTCACTCTTGAAGACAATATCTGAACACTATAGAATAAATGAAGTTACTATAAGGAAAGAATAGAAAACAAGATTCCTTGATAAAATATCACGAGGAATAAATTAGCCTTTTTGAAGGACAATTGAGTAATGAAGCCAAGGAGAATGATGAGATCACTCAATAGTTTGAAACTCAAGTTTGTACTCTTGATGAAGAGGTCAAGAGTAAGGATGAAAAATGTATCATGTATCAATTAAATATGGAGTCTTTACAAATGAAACTAAATCAAGCTATGATCAAGCTTGAAACATATCAAAGTCATAAGCAAACAACTCTAAAAGATATGATCTCATGAAAAACAAAGATGCAACTGATGATTCATATAATAAAGAAACTAAGGTAGATAATAAGGCTAAATTGATGAATGCTCTTGAAGATCTAAAGATTGAGAAGAAAAAGAACAAGAATATGATGTCACAAATCAAGGAATATAAAGAGAAACTCAATGTGTTTGAGGAAAAAATAAATGATGACACCAGGGAACATGAAGATACAATCAAGCATCTTAATACTCAGTTGGAAACTGTGTTTAAAAGCCTAAAAACTAAAGAAAATGAATGTTATAGGTATATGATTGAAGTTGAGTCCTTAAAGGTTGAGTTGGAGAAGACATCTAGTAAGGTAAGGCATTTTATGAAGTTTGAAAAGAGTATTAATGATGTTGACAACATTTTGTGTAGTCAAATGTCTATAAGTGATAGATCTAGTCTAGGTTTCAAAAAGGAACAAAATATTGCAACTCAAGACAAAGAAAAGGCTAACATGAACAATCAGACCTTAAAGGTCAATGGTAAATCAAGGAATGATGTTGTTAGAAGATTGAAAACTAATCTTATTAGACAACCAAATGCTATGAGGTATGTAAATTTTAATGTTCAGCGTTACTCTATAATCATTTTGATCATAGGTCAATAGAGTGTAAAAGACCCTCAAGAAATTAATTTACTTAGAACTATGACATGAATCATAATTCAAGTGGTGTAATTGAAGTTGAATGATACAAATACTATAACATAGGACACATTATAAGATTCTATCCTAACAAGGTAAGAAACAATGAGTTTTTCTTAAGATGTACGTTTTGCTACAAGAGTCAAGAGAGAGGTCACATAACAAGGTTCTATAGGAATGGCCAGTCTCTTACTTTAAATAAAATAAATCCTAACATAAATAAAATAAGTTATAATTAATGGATACCCAAGGAGGTGAATGGGTTATTTGTCATGACAGAACAAGAAACAAGTCCAAGAATAAAAGAGCAAGCCTTATTTGCCCAAATAAACAATAAGATCAAGTGGGACTTTGAGTCAAAAAGACAAAGTGAATTTAAGGAATCATTCAAAGTCAATCTAATGATGAGGCAAGACTGTAAGTCAAGTAAGAGCATGGATATGTGGGAGTCTCATAAGTTTTGGGATTGTTAGTCTCTCATGACAAATGGATGTCTTTGCCTATGCTTCTTAAGAGACACCTTTCTTGTAGAGAAGCAAGTATGTGTGCTCAAGGTGTGTTCAGGGATTTTTGTCTTGAAGACAAGGTTGATATGGAGTATGAGGAGGATGTGTACAAATGATTCCAGATGGTTTCATATGCTAGTTTAGTCAAAAGAGTTAGTTATGGTCATTTGTCTGATTTGACCATTTTGGCAGAGTATGGAGGTTTCCAAGTGTCAAAATAGAATTGGTTAAGAAGACATGTTGAAGATGTCATGATCCAAGTGGAACATGATGTGACGGGAAGCATATGTGAGATTTTTTAATTTCAAGGAGCTGGTGTGGCTGAGTATGGTTTGATAACAGGTTATACGAGATGAACATGATGTTAAGGGGATCTTTCTAAGCTCTATAAATAATTTGTTAGGTCCAAGGATCAAGTCGACACGTTGAGAAAGAGACCCTTTGTCATTAATGTCAAAGGGTGAGAAAGTTTAGAATGAAGGAGTTATTCACTTTAGGAGAGAGCATTATAAAAGGTGTTTTCTATCAATGACAAAGGGAGAGGTTGTTGAGCATGGTCTTGAGATGCGTTGATTGTCACTGATGTCAAGGTGATCTTAGTACATAATGCATTAAGGACAAAGTGATAGGTTACAAGTGGATTTGAGAGTGCATATCATGTGTGTATGTCTTTGGGATGATATAGAATGTTGTTAATGTTATGTCACTATTGCATAGGTCATTTAAGGTGGCAAGATGGCTTTGTGCTCTTGTGAAAGTGAAAGGAATTCATTAGAGTAGTAATATGAATGTCTAGGTTCTCCTAGTCATCTTGGAAAATCAAACTAAGTGAGAAGATTGGTGATGTTAGAATTTAAACATATGGTAGTTTTAGAATAAAATTATCACATAGTGGTGTTCATATTTGAGCCTAGTTTTTATGGTCCAAGTTTTAGGTCATGAGGTTGTGTGTAACAGAAGATATCAAGGTGCCAAGTTAGACTTACAAGTAGATTGTAGTGTTTCCTTAGCCAAAATTTCAATATCAGTGATCTTTATTCAAAGCTACCAAGTGTCAAAACCTATATCGATCAGGATAGCTTGATCGAATCAAATATCAATGACACGTGGGTATTCATGTAGATGGAGATCTAATGATGAGCATGAGGACAATAATTTAAAGATTCTTGAGATTGAATGTGATGGTGACATATGTCACAAACATGGTGTTTTAGTAGTAGATAGATGGTGAAAATAAATTCAATAAGTCAATAATCATACAAGGCACATGGGGATTCCAAGTGGTGTAAGAGTGTTAAAACAATAGGGTATAAAGAAGGCATGTGGGGCTACCAAGTATTATAATCTCAGAAGCCTAGATGAATGATCAACAAGCAACATTGAAAGTCAAGAACAAAAGAATTGTGAGGAGAAAAATGGAGCATATTTAATCAAGTTTCTAGGGGGCATGAGATGAAGACACGTGTCTAATTTTTTTGCATTTATACAGTGACCATTGGAATTTGAATATTTAAATTAATAAAGGAAAACTAGTCTGTATTAATTGAACTATATCTTTTGATGTATGTTAAATTTAATAGTGGTATACAAATAAAAGTTGTAAAGGATTCCAAGGGATTTCCATAAAAATTGGTTATAAGGTTTCACTATTCATATAATTGTAGTTTTTGAGCTTCAAAGTTGTCTATGTGTTTGACCATCTTTTGCAAGTGACCGAAAAAGGATGTTTGTGTTCATCTTGATGGTGTTTAGATGTTTTAAGGTGAATTAAATATTGGAGAATGTTGTAGACTCCATGAGGATCATATATGTGTATTTTGGAGGTTTTACCAACCCATATTCAATATGAAAAAATGCTTAGGAGTTGAATGTTTGTTCGTTCATAATGTTCTTATGTAAAAGAATAATGTTTGAACAGATTGTTCATATGCAAAGGAGTGTATTGATGTGTGTAATCACTTGATGGTGTATTAAGGGTCATGTGGAATATAAATATACATTTGGAGGTGGTATTGTGTTAATAATTTTATTGGTGAAGTGCTAAAGAGGTGAATAGGTCTCCATGAGACCTATAAGGGCTACTAAGTTCTATTTAAAAAGTGTAGCTGCTTAAGGGTAGCCCATGGATTCTATGGCCGACCTATGAGGGTGGTATTGAGATATGTATTAGTGTAATATAAGACTTAAGGGTTAAGGAAATCCTTATTTATGAACAAGAAAATGATATCCATGAAGGCTCTATAAAGAATGAAATCAAATGTGATGATTTCTAGATTTAGTCATGGTGAATGCTTTTGTGAGTCAAGAGGTGAATGAATAAAAGAGTGTGTGTGCCTAGTGGATGGATTAGAGAGTAGATCAGGTTGAGTATTTTGTGTATAACCTTTAGGTCATAATTCTAATATCATAATAGTACACTTGGAGTATTGAAGATTGAAGATGAATGAAGAGGTCTAGAGTGATCCAAAAGGGTGTTTTGGATGCATTACTTATGTGTGCAAGCTTGAGAGTGTGAAGGGTTGAAAGAGAGGTGTTATAATTTTTTTATCCATCAGATTGAAATCCAATCAGATTTATAGAGCTATTAATTTCATAGATATTGTGTGGGTGCTCAACATTTAGAACATGTTGGTGCTTGTTCATGCTTAGGGGTGGGTGCTCCTTGTGAAGTGGGTGCTTCACTAAAAGGTATCATGTTTTTGATCATTTTATAGGATCATTATTCCATTTTTTTTCAAAATTGAGAGTGGGTTTTATTCCCCATTAGGGTTTCCCACATAATTCATGTGTTGTGTGCTTGATCTTGCATCATCTTTATTGTTCATCGTTATGAATGACTTGTATGCTTATGGATGCTTGTGGTGATTGATTAAGGGTTCAAAAGGATTGGAATTGAAGTTTTAATTATCTTGAATCAATAATTAACCTCCCCTCTTAGTGATTGTACCTCTAATACAATGTTAGTACAAGCAAAAAATACTTACTCATGTATTTGTACTAGAGGTGTTACTTTCTACAATAACACAACAAAAAAAGAGAACACAAGGTTGCCCCTAAGTGGTCAAGAAACAACAAATAAGAAAATGGGGGAAAAAGAAGGAAAAGGAAGGGGGTGGTTGAGCTAACTCCAAATGTATAATAAAAGTATAAGTTTCCTACATAGTTCTATGGATGCTAGATCCAACATGAACTTTAGCTAAATGTAGTTCTTTTGGAAACTATAATAGAAGAAAAGTGGTGATAAGAAAACATGATTGATTTTATATAGGAAATAAGGAAAATGGGCCTATAAAATGATGAGAGCATGCACATAAGTTCTTGTAAAATGGCAAGAGCATGGAGATTTAAATGTACAAAATCGTAAGACAATGTTTTTATTTGTTTTGTCGATCATTTTCTAATGTTTTTGTGTTTTTGAGATAAGAAATAAAAATGAAATATTTAAAAAAGGTCCAAGGAACTACCTAGCTGAGGAGACGCACATACAAAAGAAAGAGTTAAAACAAAAGCTAAATTAGCTACAATGGTCCATACTCTCAAATTAGTGAGAGTGAGATCCTGTGAAAGCAACAATGCCTACCAAATAATAGAAAATTAACAATAGAATAATATGCAGTGTGAGATAAATATTAAAAACCATCTAGAAAGAAAAAACCATGAACTAATGTATCTACGTTCACTTGTCTACATGAAGAAACTATAAAATACTGTCTAGGCTGAACTGATTTATAGAGTTGATATTGAATGTGTTCAGGATGCCTATGAGTCATAATCAGGATCATAATTTGTTAATGGATAAAAGATTTCTAGGTTATAATGACCAAAGGAATGAAAAGAATGTGGTTATAAATAGAATGGTCCATAATGAATAGGGTCCAAAAGAGGATGGTCTAGGGTGGTATAAAAAGAGTCAAGCTAGAATATAAATGATCTAGAGTGACAATGGTCCAAATTTTCAACTGTCTATAGTCATAAAATAATATGGTTCTCATAAGAATGGTCCAAGATTGGTAAAAACAACATAAATATGGTGCAAGATAGGATGGTTTAGAATATAATGGTAGGATAAAATAACTTCAACACAAGTTGCCCCCAAGTAAGGGGTCTTATAGACAATGTTCAAAAGCTGTAAAACATAGAAGTGCTTGAGATGCACAATGTTCATGGGATCTATAAGTTTTTTACCACTTGGAGTAGCCATCCAGTATGACCTTGATCTATAATTCATTATGATAACATATGTGCTTAGCCAATTGGATTGAAACTTACCCTTTTTTTTGCGTTCAACATTTGTGTTTTTTTGGTTATCTTTCAAGACCAAATCACTAATTTCAAATTCCTAAGGGAGGATGCACTTGTTGTATCTTATCTGTAATCTATTTTTATAATCTTGAAAGTTTTCTAGGGAAACCAAATTCTTGCCATTAAGGAGTTATAGTTCTTGCAATCATGAGACTCTATAATCCTCATCATTTTCAATATTATCTAAAGATACTCGTACTGAAGGCATCTTGATCTCAATTAGGATAATAGCTTCTATGTCATAAACAAGGGAGTATGGAGTGGATCTTATAGGGGTTTGATGAATAATGTGATAAGTCTAAAGATTAAGAAAGTTTACAAGTGCCAATTATGACGAACATCATTGACAGTCTTCTTCAGAATGGTCACAATGGTTTTTTTTGGTATATGGTGTGGATTTATTATGTTTGATTTATAATTTTACACAAAGATCTTTAACTTCTCAGTTTACAAATGATCCACCATTATCATATATAATGTGTGCTAGGATACCATATCAACAAATGATATGATAATGTATAAACTTGGAAATCTACTTACCAATGAGGTAAGTGAGAGGAATGGCCTCAATACACTTAGTGAAATACTTGATAATAGTAAGAATATATTTATGGCCATTGAAGATGTTGGGTTTATTTTTTCGATGAGATAGAGAACCCAAGTAGAAAATAGCTATGGTATAGTGACTGGCTAAAGTGGTAAGGTACATGTATTAAATTTCCATGTTTCTAACAAGGAACACACTTTATTACATAATCACAAGAATATATCTCCATTTTGAGCCAATAATAACCTATTCTAAGGAGATTTTTAGCAAAGACTACACCATTGGTCTAGGCCCCACACATTCCTTCATGAACCTCCTTAAACACTAATTTAGATTTTATTGAAGATAAACAATGAAGTAGCATACCATCATAGACTTTAGGATAAAGCATGTTTCCAAGGAGGGTATAATGAGATATGCAGTGAAGGAAAAGTTTTTAACTATTATTAGAAAGATAAGGTAGGAAAACGTGATTATGGAAATGATTAAAATAGTATTTAAACCAAGGTAGATTAGGTGGGGGATTGGGACTAGCAATGGCACGTACCCTTTCTAAATCTATCAAGATATGAGTAGGTTGTATAAGATATTCAATGAGAAACTGATACTCTTTAGCACTACTTTAAATCTATACCATGGACCCAATTATTTACAGTACATCGATAGATCTATTATTGGTCTATGGTACTTATTCAAACTATAGAGATTTAAAATAAACCTTAAGATTATTCACAATATTCTTGTAAAGTACAAACTTATCATCTCTAGTTTGATATTGATCTATGGTTTGATTTATAATCAATTGGGAATCACCATAGACCATTAAGTGATGGATATCCCACTGCACTACAAGATGAAGTCCTATAATAAGTGCCTCATACTTGGCCATATTATTGGTACAATGAAAATTGATATGAAATGTTTTGGGAATTAGATCCCCTTGTGGTGTCATAATTTTTTTTTGGCTATAGATCCATGAGAAGTGAAGGAACCATCAAAATAGAGTTTTCACTATTCAGGTTCATACTTTACTTCTTCTACTATCATAATATAATTATATAAAAAGTTTAATATGAGTGCTTGATTGCCTATAATAGGGCCTCTATAATTTGATCAACAATAACCTGCTCCTTGATAAATTTTTAATTATAATACTCAATGTCAAACTCACTTAAGAACATGACCCATTTGTCCATGCAGCTTGTGAAAGCTGCTTTGGATAATAAAAATTTGAGAGGGTCCACATTAGCAATAACAATGGTTTTGTTGTTCAACATATAGTGTCACAACTTTTGGGATGCAAACACCATAGCTAAAAATGACTTATCAATAGGTATATAATTATGTTCATAAGTCACCAGTGTGAAAATTAAATAATAAATTATATGTTTCTTAATCTGATCATCATGTTAGGCCAAAAGTGCCCCTAGTGCATGTTTAATTGCTGAAATATAAAGAAGCAATGGTTGTCCAAGTGTTGGCAGTCTAAAAACTGGTAGGTTGGCCAAATATGTTATGAGCTTTACACATGCTAATTGACACTCTTTGTCCTATTAGAACATGACCCTTTTCTTTAAGAGATGTGTGAATGAGTGGCACTTATCTACCAGTTGTAAATGAACCTACAAATAGACTAAATCTTTCCTTGTAGGATTCAGAGCTATTTAAGATTTAAAGGTAAAGGCATTCAATTAATGGCCTTGACCTTACTAAAATTGAAATTGATCCCTATTTTTGATACAATAAACCCTATTAATTTTACTGAAGTGATGCCAAAGACACACTTCTTAGGATTCAAATGAGCCTTATACTCATGAAGTCTCTTAAAAATTCTTCATAAAATGTCAAGATATCTAGAAAGTGTTCTTGATTTAGCTAAGATGTCACCAACATAGTCCTCAACAATATCTTACATCATTTTATGGAAGATGATGCTCATATCATGTTGATAAGTGGATCCAATATTCTTCAATTCAAATGGCATGACTTGATAACAAAATATTCCCCATAATGTGGTGAATGCAATCTTATACTGGTCTTCTTAAGTTATTTTGATTTGATTATATCCAAAAAATACATCCATGAGGGACAAAATCTTGTACCTAGTAGTAGAATGAAAAATCATGTCAATGTTGGGTAGAGGAAAATCATCTTTGGGGCATGTTCTGTTGATATCTCTGAAATCAATACAAAGATGCATACCCTATGGCTTTTTGATGATTGCAACTATGTTTGATATCCATTTAGAATAATCTAGTGGTATGATGAAGCCTACTCCCAATAATTTATCCAATTAGACTTTTACCAAAATGCATGGATGCCTCTTCCACAATTTATATTTTAATAGCTTAACATTTGGATGATCAATAATTCAATGCACAACCAAGTCACTGCCTAAGCCTGGCATGTCAAAATATGCCCATGCAAAATGTCAATAAAATCCTTAAAAATAGATATAATGTGATCTCACTCCTTTGCAATGAGGGAAGCTCCAAGGTAAATAATTTTTGGATCATCATATGTTCACAGGTTCACTTAAACAATGTTTTTTATAAGGAGTTAGAACCATATTCAAGAATAATTGGTAATGTGTGATCATGATAAGATTCTTATACTATAGTTTCTTGTTGTTCCCCCCAAATATCTAGATAATGTGATGAATCTAAATCTACCAATTCAAGAAATGGATAATTAATAAATATCTTAGGAAATTCAAGAGCGAGATACTCAAAGACTTGTTCTTATAACATGATGTTGGTACTAGTTATAGATCTAGGACTTGATGGGACCTTGAGCATCCTTTGGGGATGAAAAAAATTTCTCATCCAACAGTGCCTGAAATAGATTTTCACCTAGGGATTATCTTTATCTTTACTTTTTCCCTAACCAATGAGGACCTCAAGGAGGTTTTCACCTGAAGATCTTGATGTTTTATATTTTTCATGACCAAGAAAATTTGCCTGCTATCCAAAGTAGGAAGAAAAATCCAAATAAAAATCAAAGCCTTGCTTATGATCACCAATTAATAATCCATCTATGAGGCCCATATACTCTTTAATTAATTCTTTGTTATATAATTCATCAAGGCATATGATCAAATTTTGTTGGTCCAATCAATGAGTTCAGGATGGAAAAAACATAGGGAATAATGGGGTGTTATGCTCACAATGGCATTTGAATAAAATAAGTCCATGCCGGTAAGATCATAAAAAAGGCTATAATGGGATGATACACCATTGCTAGGAGTCTCATTGCTAGTTGATTCAGCAGAATCACTAATGAAAGTCATGAGGTTACCCCCAGGTGATATAAATATGAGACCTTGATTCAAATTAGGTTTTTTAGCTAATAAAGGTTCCAAGATTCCTTGCACTCATGGTCTAAGGCATTTTATTATATAATCAAAATTATCCATAATCTAATTAGGGATGGGATATTTAATATTCTAAAAACAATCAATAATGCCATCAGAATATAACTAGTCTCCTTCAGTGAAAGCCTCTCGATCATGATTTAGTGAAGTAGCGGGTACAAATACCATTGATGGTTTATGTGTTTCTTTCTTATTTTTACAAATCATGTTGGGTCTATTATGTATTTTAGAAGGTTTAGGTTTACCAAATGATTTTGGAAACTTAGGTAACTTAGCAACATGGAAGGTGTCCTTAAGATGGTACATGAAAATGACCACGTGTTCTATAACAACTTATTTTGCAAGAGTTATGAGAAATGGATCAGTTGAAGTAGAATCAAGGTCACTAAAATTGATATAATTGGATTTTGGTGGATGTGAAACTATTTACTTATTATTATTTGCAATGAATTTAGAACTAAGATAATACTTATAATTATGAAATTTAGCCTTTGGATGTTTGTAATACTGATAAAGCTGTAGATTGGCCAAAATGGTGGCCTCAATCCCATCAAGGGGAAACTTAAGGCATTGATGCAAGGTGGATGAAATGGCCTATAATTCATGGATCCAAGGATGACCAAGAAATATGTTATAAGACAACTTAATATCTATAATAAGTAACAAAGTGTGATGGGACATAGACCCAACAATGATTGGCAAGCAAATAGTACCAAAAGATTCCCTTTTAGCATTATCATATGCCTTTATGGTGATAATCTCTGACTAAATGTCTTTCTTAGTGTAACCCAATCTCTATACCAGTTTGAGGGACACTATGTTCAGCTCTGAACCATTGTATCTAAGAATTCACTTGATTTTATGGTTTTCAATGATGACCTTAATATACAAGGGGTTGTTATGGCTGGGACCAAGAGTGGACATGTCCTTTTGATTAAAATTAACCTATTAAAATGAAGATAAATGTCTTACAAGTGTTTGTAAGTGTTTAAGATTAATATATTGGAGAATAGTAGATTATTGAAGGAGGTCATTCAAAATAATTCTATGGATTGCAAATGTGCATAAAAGATCTAAAATTGAAATCTATGCAAGGTTTTTACTTAGTTGGTCTAATAGAATATAAGACTTTTCAATAGTAGGATGAGATAGTTTAGCCTTGGATGACACAAAGTGAGACTTTGTATCCAAAGGTATAATGTTCACATTGGGTTCAGTGGTAGAAGAGGGCAAAGGGATATTAAAAGTAACTCATAAACATCTAGTTGTGATTGCATAATCTAGAGGTGGAAAGGAGCCATTATATTTAGAGGCTGAAGGCAAAGGGCTTAAGAGGGTGACTCATGGGTGTCTAGTTGTATTTTATTAATTTTGATGTAGTGAGGAGCCATTATAATTAGAGGAAGAATGGGATCCAAAAATGATAACTCAGAGAAACCAAGGTATAATATAATTTATTAAACTCGATGTGGCATTACTTGAGGGAGAGGGTGTTGAACCTATAATAATGGGTCCAGTACTTTGAGAAACATGGGATGGTTCACATGATTTAACAATGATAGTGGTAATATGGTTTGCAAAAATGCACCCTACAATGTTGTTATAGTCATAAGGCATGTTATTGTAACCTAGGTTGTTAGCATGAGTATTATGATCCTGATTATGATCATGTTGATTATGATTTTCACCTTAAGTCTAATTTTATCACTGATTTTGCCCTTGGTTTTTATTGTTCCTTGGTGGTTGTTGATTATGTCAAGGAAATAGATCTTTATAGATTCCCATATCCTGATTAGTGTCCTGTGGAATAAGTTTGATCTCAAATTCACCACTTTCAATCAAATATTCATTGAGATGTCATAATTGAACACAATGATAAGCACCATGACCAACAACATGATGAAATTTATAATTTTTTTTCTCAATACTAGTTGGGTTTGGGTTGATATTTAAGAAATGGCATTGGTATAGGCCATACAATGAAATTAGCTGCTACAAGATTTTGAAACATTGCCTCAATAGGATCTTATAGTTTGCTAAAGACTTGGAAATTATTATTGAATACCCTTTATGGAGGGAATCTTTGTAAAGTGTTTGGTGGATTAGGTGGAGGTAATTGCACATTTGGAGTTAATGAAGCCTACAAAGCTTGTACATGTCTTAATTTAGTTACTCCATTTTTGACTATGTTCTTGTTCTTATTGAAACCCTTAGGTTTCTATGTCATAATAATTTGACTAGGAGATTGGGTCTAATTTGATATTTGACCCTATGAATAAATCTTGACAAGGCCTTTGGTGATAAGCACCTTCTCAATCTACACACCCTTGCCTATAATTTATTTGAATGTGTTTGCACAAGCAAGACATATGTTGTGCACCACCTTAAGGTTTAGGTTCTATGCAAAAATGTCAACCAACTATTTGTTTGGAAAATTATGTTGAAAGCATCCAACTAATGCTATCCACCATTGTAGATATGCCACAAAGTTTTTTCCATCTCACTATTTGGATTTACACAAGTAAAAAATGGTCAATTCATGTTTAATATTGTAAGAAAATTGGTTAGAAAACTTTTTAGATAGATCATTCCAATCTGTAACCAATCCTTTGGATAACTTAAGAAGCCAGTCTAAACCTTGCACCGCTAAACTTCATGGAAATAAGTGAAGCAAATAAATGCTACTACAAGCTATCTCTTGGCATAATATAAAAAATGACTGAATTTATTCATGAGGGTTACCCTTTCCTTTGTATTTTTCAAATTTGGGTGTCTCAAAATGAGGCAAAAAGGGGACATGAAAAATATTCAAATCAAATGGATATGGACATATCTCATCAAATTTGTACTTTTTGAATATGTTTCCTATCTCCAATCATGACACAATTTATTTCATCAAATTCCACTCTTGTATGTTTGGTGCATTGGTAGGTGGAATGTAATTTTTTTGGGGTGGTATGTGCCCCTGTTACATGGATTTGTTAGGGATATACACCCTTCGATCAAAAAATTTATTTTGGTTCACTTCTTGAGTCAAGAAAATGAGCTACTAATTTTGGGGTTGATAAACATTCCCATATCTTAAATTATAAGTGTTTTGTTGATTTTGGGGAGTCCGTGGTCTATTCACTAAAGTACATGTTGGTTAGGAAGAGATTGAAAATGTGTTTTGCATAATTTACTCAATATGCATTGAGTATTTTGTTCCTTGATTATATGAAGGAAAAGGAGGTTCTTGATGATTAAAAAATGTGTTCTCTATGTCTGGTGAAGCATGTTGTAGAACCTATTGAGATTTAGGTTCTTCAATTGAGACATCTTGATACATCATAGGTGTGTTCTCAACTAAGGTATTCTACATTGGTTCTACCAAATTCCCTTGTTCTTTGGAAGTGTCATTATGCATTGAATTGGCAACTAAAGAGTCATTCAAGTATGCGATAAGTTGGTCTACATATGATTGACTTATCTTCTTGATCTTAAGACAAGATATTGATCCTTAGGTATTGACTCTATGATCAGTTCCTTTCATTTGATAGAATAAGCAATGTTTGATTTTACAATATGAGTGAGGGATTGTTCTCACTACTATTCTTATACCCTAACCAATGTATGAAATTATTCCATAGGAAATTTTGATGGCAATCTAATTCCTCATTTAATCAACCTTAGGAGTGCTTCATATTTTTCATCTATATGTTTATGTTAAAATTAGTCTTCCATAGATCCTATAGTCGTGGGAATGTCCTCAAATACCTTAGAATTATCTTGTCCATCATAAAAGTGTTCTTCCTCATAGCTAGGGCTGTAAGAGACCCCACTATGAGTGTACCTTTATATCAAGCCTAAAAGGTTATTCTCTACATTTTTTAAGATTTGGAAAATGTTTTAAAAACATTTTAACAAGGTGTGATTTTATTTTATCCAAAAAAGTGACAAGGTAAAATAGACTCTAATAAAAAAGGGAGGTCGCATAAAATTACATAATTAAAATAAATGGTTACAAAATTACTCAACTTTGGTGGGTTGAAATCATCAAATTAGAAGAGGGTATGATAACTCTAAAATTTGTAGTGTAAAATAGCACACCAAATGTAGGTTTTAAAAGATAGGTCAATATTGTAAAATCTAGTTTAACTTTGACGAGTTGCTACTAGTAGAAGAGTATTTCTAATAAGGAAAGTAACAATACAAACTAAGAAATTCAAGATGCAAAAAAATGCAATAATTCTTAGGTATAAAAATAAAACCAAATGGGTATCACAATGCCACCACATGGTAATAAGATGTATAAAATTGGTTATAGAACTTAGAGCGTGAGCAATATGAAAGATAACCTAAGTTTGCAATAATCAATTGACGATGAGTCTATAAAATGGCCTTCAACCCAAATGGGAAATCATACCCAAGTTAACTCAAACCAAGAACAAATGGTAAACCAATTAACATGTTGGCCTAAAACTTAGAAATGTGAGATTCCAAATTTGAATTAAAAATGAAGGACTTAAATATTTTTGAAAAATGGTTTAGACTCAAATGGGTAGCATAACAACATTGTTTAGATAAGATAAACACATTATTTCAAATGGGGATTTCAATAAGGTAAAGATGATTTTTGATTTTTTCAGAATAAAGCCTCCTTCTTCAAATAAAATGGTGGACAAAAAATGTTTTTTATTGATGTGTTTTGGCAATCAAGAGAAAACAAGTAAATGAAAATACAAATACAACTAAGTATAATGTCCAAAGCCCTAAAATGATAAGGTTGCTTTGTATCACTAAATTACATCTATATACATGATCTTGGGAGGATTTTAAATGTTAATCCAAAAATAAAAGTGCATGAAGTAGTATGGTTTTTACACCCCCTTATCTCAAGAGATTATATGGTGATATGGAACTTCAGATTGCTTGCCCTGCATTAATAATATGTCCATGGCAATTGGGTTTATTCTAAAAATAAATTTTTGATCGTCTAGATGGTCCCAAGTGTGATTAACACTAGAGATGACTCACATCAATTGATTTCATACCAATTAAATTATTATGAAAGGGTCTATTCCTTTGCATAGTAATTCTATCCATGTACTTCTTAGTGGAATCCCATGGTTAACTAGACCTGACTTAGGTTTTTGTTATGATTGAAGAGGTTAGATATTCAACCCCATGGAAATCATAGTACACATGCCCTAATTTATATAACTCATCATGAATTAGGGTTGAAATAATACCAAAAAAATAAACTCCAGGTCAAAGCTTCCTGAAATAAATCATGAAGAGGCTATGAATGCCTACTCACAAGCCAAGTTGCATATAATAAATGATCAAGTGAAAAGACTTTAAAGGTTATGTCTAGATCACCCAAACCATATGGGTTTTGAAGAGAGACTTAAAAACATTATTTCCGCACCTTATACAAGGCATAATTGTAAGGAATAAGCACTTTTGGTCACCTGAGTTACCTAACAGGGATAGGGGGAGAGCATACATGCATCCTTCATTTGTGAAAACAAACAAGTATAAAATGATCTAGCATAAAACAAAACAATTAGAAAAATTTACAATTTAAGTGAATGTTTATTTTATGTAGAAAATTGAGTTGTTTGTGAAATTTTCTTGGCCTCTTGGCCTTAATTTCAAACTTTGAAAACTTTCCCAAAATAATTTAAGTAAAAACCATCTAACTTCATTTTAAGCACCAAATAGAAGTTTTCAAGAATTAAACATGTTTAAATTTGCCCCTTTCCATGCATGACCTATAATTTTTAGAGGGTTTCCTTCTACTTTGAAGCAAAATTATCAATGAGACAAGAAAAATTTGAAAACTTGCTATCAGGTTTCTCTATTTTTTCACATAGACATTGATGTTGGTCAACAGTGATTGATTCTAGTTACAACATGACTAATGATAGTCATAAAAGAACTGATGTCAGTTGATAAAAATTGATACTAGTTACCTATGAACCATTAGGCAAAAAAGTTTTGTCAAAAAACTTTTGTTATCCCAAGTTAGTATAAAATATCCATAATTTTTTTTAGATTGTGTAATAAAAATTTTAGACAGAGACTTAAAATCCAAAATAATAACTTACAACTTTGAAGAAAGCTTAAAAAACCCATTTTTTACCATTTTCTACCCTACACCAGAACTAATGCCAGTTAGATAGGATTGATTCTAGTTACAGAGAATCGATACTGGTCACTGTGTAAATTATGCGTCAATAAAATCATAAAAACACGGGGAAAATAATGTTAAAATTTGATTTTTATGGTTTTTATCCTTGCTTTTATGGAATGCATTGTCCCACTGGGTGTGCCAAGATATAGAGATGGAATCCAAAGTGAGTTAGACTAAGCATTAATCAATAAAACTAAATAAAATGCATAAGAACATAACTAACTAAGCCAACTCCTTCGATAGGGTTTTGCAAATGATAATTAAGAGCCATTAAAAGAAAACACATACACAATACCTTCCTAAGAGCATGCCATCATCCAAATGTGGCTCAAAACATGATTTTCCCCTTGATTTTGTGCTCAAGTATCTAGTAATGATGAATGACAAAACTCCTCCATCATCTCAAGTGTATTAATGAAACTAGGCTCATGATATTTGAATCAATGTGGTGCCTATCTTGAAGCTATCCTATTGCAAATTAAGCATTATAACACTACATAAAGAAAGGTTGTGGAGAGAATTTTACATAATAAGTTTACACAAATGAAGCTTAAAAATGGTGGTCTTAGTCCTCCTATTTATAAATTTTTGAATTTGATCAGAATCAACCATGACCATCCATCTTGAGATCGATATGTGTGGCCATGAATTAATTCAATTTTGGAGATAATATCCATAAATATTTGGAAGGAAAGGGGCATTAAAGAGGCATGGGAGGATTTAAAATTGATATTTGTTGCATTTATGGCTTATGGATACCACCCTAAAAATGATGTCATTTGATGATGAAAATAATAGAAGTTAATTTCCAATTAAAATATATTTAATAACTTCCATGGATTTTTCACTTAAGCACTTGATTTGGATTAATTTTCCTAAGTGAGATTAATCAAATTTTATATAATTCTTTAGAAATTAGTTGCACACTAATAATCAAACTAGTTAGAATGTCACATTACTAGATCATAATTAGACTGGAGTGGAATTAGAAGAATATGTTAGGTGCATACGGACCAATATTCAATTTAGGATATTGTTGACATGAATAACACATGCACGTGTCATATGCTTTCGAATTAGAAAAATTCAATGACTCAGAAGGTTAAATTGCATTTTTTCCATTTAAACTCAAAATCATTTGAGAAAAGTTAATATTAGATAAAATGCATTACCTCATTCAGGGATACATTGGCCTAAATTGACACTTGTATATGATAAGCTCGAACCATTTAGCACATTTTAGTTATTTTTGTAAAAATTGTGCATTTTCACAAATTTTGAGTAAGATTGACAATTTCAACGTAATGGTGTTAGGAAATGGATGTCTACAAACCTCTACTACATCCCTATAACCATTAGATAGGAGAAGGTGGGTTAGATGGTGGAGACTGCTGCATGTTCTACCCATACATAAAAACTAGTGGTGTAAAAAACAAGATTTGTATCTCCATGGGTTTTTGTCCTATGTGAGATGAATATTTAGGGTTGGCACCTCCATATAAATGCCTTCAGCATAAATAATCATTAATATAAACATTGAACTATTTTATCAGGATTTTCAAACTAAGTGGGTCAACCCTTCAAATGGTCATACAATGGTTAATTACATTTATATAAATTATGATCATGCAACATCCTTGGACTCAAGGAAAAAATTTATTTAAAAGAGTTGATCTATAGTTATAAACATAAATCTTTCCTGATATGAATAATGGATGGTGATTCAAAATGTGTCGAATCAAATATTTTGTTGATAGTTATTACCCAGAAGATCTTCCATTCATTTTCATGGATTTTGAAAACATAAAACTTCTCATTCTAAGATATTTTAAATCCTTTTTTGTTTGATATCTTTCTAAATTTCATAAACCATATTCTATTCCACCATTGACATATAAAAACTTGTCAATGAAACTCATATCAAGGCATCTAATGTATCCAATGATAGTTTTGTTCTTCGTATATCTTTTATTATATTATGTCTTGAAAATCCTCTTATATGCCATTGTACTTGCTAGAATGGTAAGTATTTATTTCCATAGTTTTATCATATTTGGAGAGCTTTTATGTGAATATGTGGCATAAAAAACCTTCTAATCGTCCTCCATGTGGAATCCTTCATAAAGTATCAATGAAATTATACAACTCTTTTGAACAACTTTCAAAATCAAAGAAAGACTTTTATTCTCCCTCACATAAATAATGTTGCAAGTGTTCAAATTTTTTAAGAAGCCATCGCTTTGAATTTTATTCTCCAATACGTGCATCCTATGAATAATGAAAAGGGATAAACAACTTTATATAATTGAAAAATGAAGTATCTGGGAATATTTTATTTAAACAATTTACAAGTTTTTGAACATATTCTTTTTATTTTTTTTTGTAGTTTTCTAATGACCCATCAATGCAAGGCTTCATTCTCTATTTTGGTTCATCAACATAATCATCACACACATTTGGAATTGACACAAATTGTAATTCATGCCTATGAATGTGTCCATCTTGATCAATAATCTCTAAATAACCATATTTAGAGATCTCTAAAAATTTAGACAAGTAATTTGTGCCATTTATAAAAGTGTCAAACGTTAGAAACCACCTGCTTAAAGTTTGTATAGTAGAATCTGTGGTTACCCCTAAATATGTGACATCCATATTATCTTCTTGATTGTTTTTATTCAACTTGTTTATTTCACACAATTCACCTACAAATATATTAAAGAAAAATTATACTGAGAAGACCCTATCCTTATCATACCATGAGTCTCTCTTCTCACTTTTACACAAAGTCAACAATAGAGGCATCAAGACAATAAATATTTTAATAAATTATCCATTTGAGATCCATCTAAATCCATGAATTTTAAGAGATTTAAGTTTTTTGAGTTGCATGATTTCATGAAGAGCAATAATCTCATTATTTTTTTATTAGAATTTGGAACCCAAGAATATACCTTATTTTTTAACTTTTCAACAAACACCAATTCAAGTAATTTTTTGGCAATATTTGATGCATCTAAAGCCTCACGCTGAGTAATGCAATAATTACCTATAATATTGGGTACAATTATTTTAAAAGAGTAACAAATATATTTTCACACCCCACCATTGATGAAGCACCATCCATAAAATCTGTTATCAATCTTTTATTTGAAAGATCCCTTTCTTTCTTCAAAACACATATTGAATCATATATTGTTTTTACTCTTCCATCAAAAACATTTATGAGCTTTAAAAACTATGAAATAGGTGGCCCCAACCCCTTTGAATATAGAAAAGTAGCATAAACCACAAGGTATTTCTCTAGGCTTTGATATGTACTTTCATCCAACATCAAAGAAAACAATGGTCTGTCTAAATTTTTTTGCACTTTATCTCTCTTCAAGATACTTATATATGAAAAAAAGGAAATCATTTGCAGCCATATGATTTGTATATGATTTATAGTCCTTATTTTTGACATGCTTGGTGTTTCTAAGTACATTTTAAAATAAAAAAGGGACTCATATTTTGAGGGGGCAAGTCTTATTGCACAACCCAATAAAATATTTTCATGGTTGTGATGATTCTTTCCTTATTGGTGTCATCAATGTTTTCAATGTGTTCTAGAATTAATTTTGTTTTCTCTTCATTTCTACATAACTATTTTTCTTGTGAAATTTTATGGATGTTTGAATTTGCATGAGTAACTATTGCATCATGTTGTAAAGTAGTATAACCGATTCTAGTGCCCCATGGTCTCATGGACTTGTGTTATTCACACTATATGCATTTCATGATTGTTTTACCTTTATGAATTGCACACCTTAACCACTTAAATTTTACTTTTCATTCATCTCTAAACACTCCTTTTACTCTAGTCCTTTTTTTTATTTTGTGTTGAAGCTTCCCCATCTTCAAATTCTTCACCATACTCATCTTTATACCCTAATATATTTAACTCTTCATTTAAATTAGATTTATGATCCTCTTGCGATGAAAATTTTGATGTTTAAGACCATGAAAAAAACTTCTTGATTGAAGATTGGTTCTTTTTATTTTGAGATATTTAAAATTATATATTAGCACATCTACAAATCAAACAATAAAAAATAATTAGATATTAAAAATTGTAACTATATAAACTTCATAAATTAGTTGCATTAATTGTTAAAAATGAACCCCTATATAAAGAGATAATTGATAATCAATGTCAATTGCTTTACTTATTGTTTTTGGTAATGCAAACCATACTTTCACACAAATAATTAACTAACTTTCAAAGATAAAGAAAAAAATATTTAAGACTTATTTATATACTCAAAAATCAAATAAAGAGATAAATATCAATATAACAGTGGAGAATAAACTAATAAAAATGATATTTTATATTTACCTCACAAATAAATGATAGTCTTGACAAACCATAACTAAATAATATCATTAACAAATTATCATTTTATGGTTAAATTAGTTTAACCAAATTTATATTTTAGCTTCATGTATAATTCATGTCACATTAACATTTACCCAACAAATTTATACATTGAAATATTTGTAAGATATTGAATATAACATAAAACCAAGACCAAGAGTGATTGGTAATGTGGAAGGATTGGATGGTGGATGATGGAGAAGGATATAGGGGTGACGGGGATGAAGATGGGTTAGGTTTAGGTAGATATGATGAAAGAAAAAACATTGGTAAGGGAAGATATAGTAAGGGAATAAATGGTAGGGATAGGGATAGTGGCAACAGAGGCATCAACAGAAGGTACAATAATGGTAGGATCGATGGGGGTAGGAACAATGCAGTTGGGAAAGCTTCAACACAAAAAAAATCCAAAAGAACAATCAAAGCTTCCTCTACAAAGTGTGGTTAGGTAGAAGGGGTTGAACAAGATTAAAGTGAGATGGATTCTTCAGGGTTGAGGCCTAAAAAAGAAGCAGGGGCTTCTAGAATGATTTATTCCTAATTTAATGTCTATACAAATTGTAAAAATGTTTCAAATCCATTTTAGTCTTATGGGGATTTATAAAAATATACCATCATTTGAATGTTTCTAATCGTAATTCCCAAATGATATTGAGATATCAACTACCTGCTTTTGAATCCCTAGTGTTAGAGAAAAAGGCTACATAAGGTGCTAAAGGGAGTGTGGATGAAAGACCTTAAGAACTCTATGGGTGAACCGACATTATTTAGGGATGTTCCTCTAGTTTTATTAGATAACCCTCATGTTATTAGCTTATTATATGATGATTTAACTGCCATTAGAATGGAAACTAGAAGTAAATCCCTCATTGGTAGATGTATTAGAAGAAGACGATCTGGGAGGAACTTTTGAGTTGGGTTAAACTACATGGCCTTTATTAGTAAAAATTTCCATTACAATGCTACCCAATGGATTTTTTAAGTTTATCTTTCATTCTGAAGAAGAAAGGGACTTTGTCTAGAATAATGGCCCTTAGTTTTTAGGAAAGAAGGGGTTGTTTTTGTGCCCTTGGTCTCTTTTTTTTATTATGCTATTATGGTTATTTCAAATGCTTTGATTTGGGTCAAACTTTATAATATTCCTTTGGATTTATGATATTTTGAATTCTTGAAATGATTGATTAATAAAATTGGTGTGTTTACTAAATCAGATCAAAGTTTGAAGGAATATCAATAGTTTGTGAGGGTTTGTGTTTTGGTTGATATTTTGAAACCGCTTCAACATTCCATTAAGATCTCATCTTCCCATGGAATATGGACATAATTTGGTAATTTTAAAGGGTTGTTGTTCATGTTATTTAAATGTAATCAGGTTGGACATAAAATTATATTTTATCCTTAGACTTGTTCTAAAGGTGCTGATTCATCCATTTTGAAGAAATGGGTTCAAAAGATTGGTTGTCCAAATTAGGATATGGTGAATAGATTGTATCCTCCTTTGGCTCCTTATTTAACCAGTATGGATTATCTTGTGTCTATTTTAGAGGGAGAAAAGAGATATTCTCTCAAGGGTGAGGATAGAAAAATGGATCAAGCTGCCTCAAGTTTAGTTTTTGAGCAACCAATTTCTCTTAGGAAGATGGGTGGTATAAATAACCAAAATTTTGAAGGACTGCTTCCTCAAGTTCAAGTTCAAGTTTCTCTGGAAGTTGAGTTATGTTTTCAATCAGAAGAATCAGAAGAGGATGGTGTTGATTCTTAAGAATAAGAAGAAGTTATTGCCTCTAAATAATTATTATCTATAGCTTAAAGTCCTTATCTTCAATCTAAACCTAACTTTGGAAAAAATCTTAAAGAGGTAGGAAAACTAAAGTAGAAAGGTTGCATTTTGATGCTTTAACTTATATCAGTGGATGAACACAATCAATAATGGAGGCACTGCTATCCAGTAGAGGTAGGTGTAATATCATAGCAAAAGGATGATCTTGTGCTTTATAGGCAAAGGAAATGTGAGTTAGTTTAGTAGTTGGCTCATTCACTTTGATCTTGGTTGGTGGATGCTTTAATTTATTTTGTATATTTTTTGAAGGTTTTGGTTCTTTATTGTCTTTAGTCAATTGATTAAAATATGGTTTAGAGGCTTCTTATTTGATATTTTGGCAATTTTAGCCTTTTAGGGATTGGTCCCCTTGTTGTGCTCCAGAATTGGTTAAATCTCTGGTTAAAAGCTGATATCTATAAAAAAAAGAATATAACATAAAACCTAACATGACAATTTAGAATATATAGTTTGTGTGAGAAGGTAAAAATAAAAATAAAACTGATGAAAAAACATATTTCTTCTAAAAGACTTTTTAGAACAAGTTTCTATTAAAAAAACTAAATTAATTAGAATAAAAATTAAAAAATTACAAGAGCTTAGAGTAAAAAAAGTATGAAATCAATAGAGCCAATTTTTTCAAATTTAAATCATGAGCTTTATATAGAATGTATATTTTTTTAATGAGACATTTAACTACACATGGTAAATAAGACTTCATATAAAAACACCCCTGTAATATCTATAATAGATTTTACTTCAACATAATCCATATAAAAAAAATTTATATGAAGTAAAATTTAAGATTGTATTGAAAAGAAACAAACATAAAAATTAAACTAATTAAAATAATAGAGAATAGAGTAATAAACGTACCTAAATCTTGAGACAATAATGTGAGAACTATTGGAGAATGGAGGCTTGCAACAAGAAAAAACTCTCAGATTCACCTCCATGGACTAGGATATAACTTATTATACATATTCATCCCCTCCAATCCTTGGCTCCCCACATGCTATAACTATGGAATTATGAATAATTTGAATATCTGCATCTCTTCTTTAGTAGCATGAGGCAACCTCCAAAATATTCACTTAGAATTTGATAAATTTCAACAAAGAATTGGAGTAGTTCATAACCTTCCCCATGGATCATAAAGAAAACAAGATAAAGAACACACTATAGATTTTAGACTTAATACTCAAAGATAAATAAAGTTAAAAGAAACATATTTAAATTTTTAACACGGGAGAAGAGAAATAAAATAAATAGAAAATGCTCTTTTTAGACCTTCATATTGGAGGGAGAGTCCAAAAGATTACCTCTGACCCTGAGACTTCAATGAAGACTTGAGCAAATAAATGTCCTTTCCTAAAATGATGCACCTACTCTTCAAAAATGGTCCTTTAATTTCACTCAAAACTCTAACATAAAATAGCTGCCCACAAGTGGCCCAAAACAATGAAAATGAGAATGGAAGAGTAGATAGTAAAAGGGTAGCTTCTCTAAGCAACTTTGGGATTCCCAAGAAAATTAATGCAAAATGTCCACTTTGCCAACTACTCCTCTTGTGGCTTCATATACAAGTATGACTCATACTGATGCGGTAATGCCCCTATAGATGGAGACTAAGGTATTATCAATTCACTTGAATCTCTTGGTAACATGTCATCTTTTTCATGCCTTTCATCTATTGTTAATGTCTAGGATGTTTCTATATTGAATCTATCTCCTCCATGAACCTTTATTATTAATTGCAGATATTATAATACTCATTACTTTGACTCCAAGTCCAAGTCACTTATGCTATTTATTAAGATTGACATGAATGGTAATTTTATTAATGGCTACCCCCTTTGGATTTATAGTCTAGAAGTGATGAATGGGTTGATACAACAACAAATGTTAACTCTTCATTTAATTATTGCACTATAGTTATGCTCATAATTTTGACAAAGTGTTCAATGTTTGATCACAACCCACTTTTATTTTTTACTATAATTTAATGCATTAATATACTAATATTTTTATACTTTATTACAAATGTCATATTGACAGGTTGTGTAATTTTTTACCCATACTTTAATATGGTTAAAAATATAATTTGACTATACTTTACAATTTAAAATTTAACAATGTCTAAATGGCTATCAAATTTAATCCATGGTCCCCATAGCTCACATAAACTAGTGATGTCTAACATGTTTTAAATGTGCTCACACCACCAACTAATGATATTTTCAAACATGCTTTAAATGCCCTCAAAATAATTAGCCATGTTTTCAAACATGTTTAAAATGTGATCTCTGATTCTTTCATAATCCATGAGAATGTAAATAAGATTTATGGGATAAATTGTGTGCAAAATTTTGAACTTGATGCATTTTTAATCACCATTCATGATTCATCATCAAGAAAAAACATGAATCTCATTTGCATTTTTAAAATGTGTTCACACCAATTACTTAATTAGTCATGTTTTTAAACATGTTTTAAATGTGTTCATTCTAATTAGTTTATTAGTCATGTTTTCAAACATGTTTTAAATGTGCTCACACTAGTTAACCATGTTTTCACATGTGTTTTAAATGTGCTAACACAAATTAGTGATGTTTTCAAGTATGTTCTTATTATGCTTGCACCAAAATTCAAATAACAAGATTTTAAAGGTTTGACACATTACATTGAAAACAATTCCACCATAAATCAAAATTTACATCATAATCTTGTGCTAGGTTATAGAGTGAGTGTGGTCACTTTTAATTTCAATATTAAATTTGACTTCTATTTGATAGTCACATAAAATTCTCTTAAAAAAATGACCGACATTAATATATCATCATGTTAATTTTATCTTATCTGATAGATATCATCACATTAATTTTCTCTTCTTTAACAGCAGGGGAAATATCATTACACAAAAAAATCCATTTAAAAAAATATGACTTGACATTAATATACCATCCCACATTAATTTTCTCTTCTTCACCAAAAAAACTTTGGCCTAAAATTAAATGAGAATATATATTTACTACACAAATCTCAAGTAAATTTGTACAATACCACCTATATATTAAAAAAATTCAACTTGACATTAATATACCATCCCACATTCTCTTATTTGCTAATAAATTTTGGTTGACATTAAAGGACAATTTATATTTATTACATGAAGCTCAATTAAATTTGTATAATACCACCTATATATTTTATAATTTATTATCAAAATGCAAAAATGTAGACCACTACTATTGTCTAAAGTTATAAAAACTTAGGTATGTTTTGGCAAGATGTACATGCAAAAGCTAAAGCCAATACATTTTTTTCCTCTTTACAATAACAAACACCTTCATGGCATAAATGGATAGAATTATTGATTAAAGAGGTCAAGGTTATATCTAATATTGTATTCATGGATGGAAAAAATTCTCTCTCTTTGTATGACCCACTTCAATGTTTTTAGATGCTTGATGTTGTCAGTAATTTTCAAAAGGAAATAAAAGCTTATTTGGAAAACACATTTACATGTATGTATAATGCTTTTATATCTCTTTACCTAAAATAGAATTTTATAAAGAATGATATTTGTGTATTAATTTTTATGAATTTATGATAATATATGTTTCACCATAATTTTGGATGGGGGTTAGCCAAATTCTAATACTTCGCAAGCGATGTGTCATGGGTTTCCCTTCTTACTGCCACCTTCATATCCTATTATATCTATTAATGACTTTTTTTTTATGCCTTGCACATTTATGATAACATGAAACACCCTTATTATCATGTTACATATGTGAATGCCATCTTTCTTGATGCCTTGCACATTGATGATAACATATATCACCCTTATTAGTTGACATATTCATTGAGGTCGATGGCATATTGATTTTTTGCATTACTTTGTATGTCAATGGCCATGATAATGATGTCTAAAAAAATTGAGATTTGATTTTTAGAGGTTTGAGCCATAAATGCATAATTTAGTCAGTTGAATCTATAATCTATTTTCTTGACTACATTTGATAGCGATTAAAGGGGATGGCTAAAGCATGTGATTGATTATAACATGTAGATAGATGATAGGATGATACAACCACATGATTGTATTCTATAGTCACTAAATTATATTATGAAATCATATGAATACATAATGTAAATAGGCAACTACATAATGTAGTTAGACAAATGTAGTCATTTGACTACATCATGCAGTAACCCAAATGCATAATGTAGTCAAGTAACTACATAATGTAGTCAAGTGACTACATTTGATAGCAATTGGAAGGGGTAGCCAAGGCATGTGGTCAACTAAAACATGTATATAAATGAATAGATTGATGTAGCCATATGTTTATATTCTAAAATTACTCAGTTATATTATTTATTCATAAAACTATATAATGCATCCAGGTGATTGTATTATGTAGTTGCCTGACTACATTATGTAGTCACCCAACTATATTATGTAGTCAAATGACTATGTCATGCAGTCAATTGATGGAATCATGTATTCATCTAAATACATCATGTATCCATCTAAATATGTCATGTGGTCATATAAATATATAATGTAGTTACCTGATTACATCATCCTATCATTTGTTGACATGTTGTAGTCAGGAAAATACATCCATCATCATGCAGTTGGGCTATCGCATTGAACAATAAGGTAGGGTAATTATTTAGTTGGGTGGCTACATCATGTATTTAGATGATTACATTCTCAAAGTTACACCTAATAATTCACCTAAAATATTATACACCTTCCAACTTGATTCACCACAATTGCAAAACTGATTCACCTAGTGACCTCCATGTTTTTTTATATAGGCCACTAAAATTTTCCCTAAAAATAATAATATAACGTCTCATATTATATAATTTATTTTTAATATATAAAAATATAACTATATATATATTATATAATATTTATATAATAAATATCATTATATATATTGGTAAGAGGGATTTTGTAAAGCGTGAGAGTGTATATCGATAGTTATACTTCACTCGAAATCCATGACCACTAATATGCATTTGCTTCTCACCATCATCATCTAGTTCACCTTTAAATATTTCACCACTTTCATGATATGTAAAAATTTATTTTGATGTCAAAAAGAATTCATGTAAAGTAAATGTGGGCGTAGACCAATCAAGATTTGAATCACCATGCAATGGTTTAGTCTGTGATGGCTTGCATTCTTCATGGAAAGAGATAGTGTCTTTGCCCAATATCTATGTCAAAACTAAAATTCCCTTGGTTTTGATCAAGGGACATCTATATTAATCAAATGTTAGTAATTTTGAAATAAAATATAGTCAAATTTTAGTTTTTTAATTAAAAACCATTTTCTATTAATAATATAAATTATGTATACTCTTTCCCAAATACTAGATCTAATTGTATAGTATGGACCACACATGCATAATTATGTTGTGAAATGTTAATCATGACAGATGTATAAATCATCAAGATACATCCTCTACTTGAAAGGAACTCCTCCAGATCCCTACTACATTTTTTTCACTACTTTCACATGAGAATATATTATGTTAATTTGATTAATGACATTGTGATTAAGGTATTTTAGCTCCACCATATATCTAGGAAAATTTGTTTTCATAGTAGTTTATCCTTAAAATATACTTAAATATGATTCCTTACAAAACATATTTTGAGAAGTAGGGGTAGGTTCAAAATTTATATATAAATCTATTCATTCGTATCTTCACAAATGACAAAAAAATCACAAAAATCAAATACTAATTCTTATTTCAATAAGCGCAACACATGCCACGAAGATGCATGTTTGTCGTCAGATATGGAGAATGAAAGAATAGGGGTCAACATGAACTACACAATGTCTAGGTTTCCATTGGTGATTGCGTATGTTAGGAATAAAATATTATAGATTTTGTGTTGGCAGAGTCATCTCCCATTGAAGTCACTTTAAATTATTTTAGGTTTTGATTAATTAATTATACCTACAACGAGATTTGAAAAAGTAGTTTCTATGGATAACATTATTGGATAGTAACTTCTAATGCTATAAAACACTTTCAAGCATATTGATGGCTCAAAAAATGTAATGACCACACCCAAGGTGGATACAATTAAGCATATTGACTTAGAAAGATAGACAAATAATGGGGTTTAGTGGAATGGATGTAGACTCATTTGAAACATAAATGCATATGCATAGATCCATGGATGTTGGTTGGGCTTGTTTAATTCTTCAACTAATGGAATCAATCTATATTCCTTGATTATCAAAAAATAAACTTAAAAATTAAACACAACATAAATGCACGGATTCAACTCCTTCAACATATATTGCATTTGTAATCCCATCAATAGAGAATGGAGGGTAGGATGATTAGGATATGAATCATTATTCAAGTCTTTTATCTATGTAATGGCTTACATTATACTTCAAAATGATAGAGCTTGGGATCCATTTAAGTGTGGTGGGACTCGATGGTCTAGGTCACATGGATGTTAAATTTTGGAAAGCCTTTGGCCTACTTGGAAAGCTTGTCTTCCTCAATCAAGTAAATTCTAGGGTTTTAGGAAACATATATGCAAAACACTCTACCTCCTCAAACTTCATGAGCTCTCACATAGCAAATAATTGTGAAATTATGATGAACATTGCATGATATTTCTTGATTTTTATGAAACATGTTTTATTAATCAGTAATCAGGTAGAAGTATCCTAAAATAATTACTACTATGAAGGAAGAGGACATCACAATAACGATGTGATGTAGGTGTTAGAAGATGGTAGATGCACAGGTTGTATGGTTAACACATTATCAAGCTGTGTGGACTATTGTTTTTGGTAAGCACAGTCTTTCTTAAAATTAATTTGACCACCTATTGCATATAATACCTAAATACAAAACCAAAACCATAAAAACACTAGAATGAACTCTATTATTTTCCATGATGCATGATTTATAATTCAAAATAGTTATGCCAATTAATAATCTGTGAAATAGGCTTTTCAATTTCTTCATCAGATAATAAACATGTTCACACATATAAGCTGGAAGAACTTTATAAATTTAACACAACCCAAAAATTGAAATGCTTTGATTGAGTTTAAATGATATGATATTAACCACATACATAATTTGAGTGTTAAATCATAGATCACTCCATTAAAGTTTTTAATAATTATTTTATTAAAAAAATTGTAAAATTATTATAAAATGTAGTTATTATTTATAACATAATTTATGATTGACATTGTGACATAATTTTAATTTCTTATCAATTGTCAAATAACTTTTAAATGATTAATTCACTACTAATCTCCAAGCCACTTAGAAAAGGTTAATTGGGTGTGACAGTGGACTAGTCTTATTATAGAATAACTTCAATTCCCATCAAATATTTGGGACACATTTACACTCTATAATGCAATGCAAGTTTCAATGATGAAGTATAAATGTGTCAAAGTAGTGTAATGTGATATGATCATATGACAAAGAATATCTGGTAATTAAAATCAAATGTAAATAACCACTATCATTTACAACTTAAAACTACTTTTATCCATACATGCATCCACATTTATCCATACATGCATTGTTTATTTTAAAGATAAATATTGGGCCATCTCTATCAACAAGATGATGAGATTGGGAACTTGACTTGTCCCATATATATATAGGCTTACATATATAGATTTACATATGATGATTGGGCCATCTCTATCAACTATTAGACTTGGGGTGGATGAAAAAATTTGGTTGGTAAGTTTGTCTAGTCATTAGTCGATGAGATTGGGATTTGTTTTTTAATTGGTAATTTATTTTGGTCATTGATTCTTGAGATTTGGTCCTCTTATAGAAGTTCCTTTCTAATACTTATAATATTCAAGAGTGTCTATCAGATAGAGAGATAGGGGGTCATTAATTGATTTATAGGTCACTCTAGACTCTAGATAGAGAAGATACCCATATGCATACATATTCAATAAAGAGCTTTCCATCTACCTATATATCAATCTAGGACCCCATATATTTGGGTTGGCCCTATATCATATATATTTTTAGATGGGGGAACTCTGATAGCCTATATATATACATATAGAAGATACCCACATATATATACATTCAATAGAGACCTATCCATCTACCTATATGTCTTTTTAGGACCTATCTATCCACCTATATATCTATATGAGACCTTTTTAGATCATATAAATCACTCTAGGTGTTTTAATCGATAGGTTATACATCTATCATCTACAAAGATTAGTATTCTCCATAAAATATATAGATGTGGGTAGGGAAAAACTAAAAATAGCTCACTCATTGAATGATTCATTGAATGACAATCCTAAAATTGGCTTGATAGTTGTACACTTGTACTCATCTTACTAGTTTTGGAAATTATCAACTTTGACACTGAGACCCTTGGTCTCAAATGACAGGTTTGACATCTACCTATGTGGCAGTCTGATTTTAGTCCCGAAAGACTATAATATTTTGTTTTTGGGTGTCAATATATTGGCAATATGGATGAATAGAAGAAACAAGATAGAATCTAAGACCTCAATGTTTTATCCCCATAGTAGTGACATTGCATCGTTGATTTTATCCACACATTAAACATGGTGTCTTATTTCAATCAAATCAAATATGTCACCACCTTGCAAATTATGAACCCTTTTGTAATGGGTGATGTAGGTCATGTAAATTCAACCACCTCCATGAATCTGGGTTTGGTGTATAATATGTCCCCCTAGCATATGATATCAAATTAAAATTTATAGGCCATATCAATGGTGAAAAAATATAAATTGAACATATGGCATAATTTTTCACCCATTTTTCATGCCCCATATCTAACCCAACCAAACATATCAAGATGTGGAAATACCTTTTTAATTGATTATAAGTGGTCATATAAATTTTAAATGATTACATCATTTCTTATTTACAAGCCACCTAGTAAAAGTTAATTGGTGGTGATGGTGAGTGGCAACAACTAGTCAGATTGTAGAATAAATTTTATTCCCATCAAATATTAGGGACACATTTACACTCTAAAATGTGATGCAATTTTCAAAGATTAGATGTAAATGTGTCAAGGAAGTGATGGAATGTGATATGATTAGATAACAAAGAATATCTAGCAATTAAATTCAAATGTGATATTGGTTGATGAGATTGGGATTTAGTTTTCGATTGGTCATTCATTTTTGATTGGTCATTGGTTTGATATATTGGGAAGTGGTTCTATATAGTGGTCATTGATTCTTGAGCTTTGGTCCTCTCCTCAAATATCCTCTCCAATAGATATAAATGATTTTACTTAACCATCTTGATGAATATTCAATTAGTTATGCCCTGGTTTTGGTGAAAAATAGATTTGATTCTAGTGATGCCATGCCTGATCACCTAGAAACTTCATGTACATTAGCCCTAGATTTTTTTTGATTGATTACCTAAGCAGACACATATGCAAAGTTAAATGACATGTCACATATGTTAATCCAATATATGGTTTCCACCAAACTATTTAGGTAATAACGAAGAGCGATTTTGAGTTTTGGGTTTGGAATTTTAATAAACAATTGAAGTGGACATGGGTACATATAATCAATATCAATATTTTAGTTGTAAACGCTAGGACCATTTGTGAAATATATTCCAAAAAAAAAAAAAAATGCATATAGTTTGATTCTTTTCTATTTAATCGAGGTAGCTATTATTTTTTGGGTGATAATAACTTTTAAATAAAATGGATGACTCAAGTTTATACATAAGAATGTCATGATTGCATGGCCATTACATTCAATTCAAAGGAGTAGTTTAAGGGAAGTCTGAAAGGTTCAATCCTCTCAATTTTTTTAGTTTTTAAGGGAAGTTTGATTATAGGTAGTATATAATCAACACAGTCACATACGCCATTAGTTACAAAGGAAGACAAAGAATAAAAAATAGTCGTTGATAGATAAGTGGAGTTAAATGTTGTAATTGCAATAGATGAAAGTAAGGAGAGCATGTTGGCTTTCAGAAAATTTCTATCAAGTTTTTAATATTATTCCATGAATTTGACACTGATTCATGTACAATAAGGTTTGGTTTTAAATATTGGATGTAAGATGATGAGATAGCCTTGTACTTAATTTTTAGCAATTATTTTGTTTAGTACCTGAATTCATATGAATTGTTTGGGATGCAGGTTATCTTATGAGTGAGCTAAACCTTTATATGTAGGAATGGCATTTGGGGACCAATTCCAAAAGGGTATTGAATAGAATATCTATAGGCCATCACTACAATGTGAAGGTAGAAACTCATGTTGTAATTCGGGAGCCAAGGTAGTACAAAATTTGTGAAGCTGTGCAGAGTTTGGGAGCAGATCTTCTAGTAACGGGAAACCATAGACATTGTGCTTTCATAAGGTGATTCATTTATTCACCATAAATGCTTTTAGTAAAAAAAAAAGTTTGAAGAAGATTGAGTGATATATTTTTGATTCAAAAGGAGTATGAATTTTGAAATCAATTTAATGGGTCTCACCATAGAAAATTATCTTTCTATTTGCAGAGCATTTAAGGGAAGTGTGAGTGATTATTGATTTTGTAACGCTACATGCCCAATTATTGACATCACCAAAGAAAATATGCCTCTATAAAACCTGAAGATCATTGTACATTAAATAACAACAAATCTTGTAGCCTTATTAGTTAATAGTTAAAGTGTAATTTTAATGTTTCCATTCCATATTATAAGCCATACTCTATTTTGTTTATCTGAAAATGGTTTAATTTTTAAGAACTGAGTATCAAGTGGGTAGCCATGTCCTAATGGAAGCTATTGCCAAGGTGATCAACTTATTTTCTAATGTAGAGTTTGAGACCATAGTGTGCATAAATGTGGTCACCTTTAAACAACATACATCACACGAGTAAATAGTGATCTACCTATTTTCTAATTCAAAGTTATGGGGCCATATAATGTGTTGTTGTAATAGTGTCTATAAAATTATTATTTTAGATTATGATGGGATTATAATGTGTTCTTATAATATTTTTTTCAAATTTATTAGTATTTAATGGTCTCTTTAAATTGTGGATACTTGAAACATATAGAATTCTTATAATAGTTTTTGTAAATTTACTAGCATTTAATGGTCTTTTCAAATTATGGACACTTGAAACATATATAATTCCTATAATAATTTCTACAAAATTATTATAGTTATAATTAATTATATATCTCTTGCATTTATCAATGTCGTGTATGATATTATCAAAGGTCTTTGGATGTAAAAAAAATAGTTATAAAGGTCAAAAGGTCTTTAGTCTATTGGTGAAGTTACTTGTCTTATAAACAATACACCATAAATCAATTCTTTACTAAAGAGAGAGATATGGATACCTCTCAAACCTTGACACTAAGATGAAAGAATCCCACACACACTGTATAAAATCAAAAAATCACTATAAAATTGATGTTATAAATATCAAATAACTTAATAAGTAGCACCTCTTTTAGTAATACCAAACCATCTTATTTTGGTATTGGTTTTACATTTATTTAATTACTATTTAATACTATTTTTATTATGTGTATGGATTTCACATTTAATTTATTATTATTTTAATACTATTTATTTTTTATTTTGATATTATTAATGTATAACATTGTTTAATTGACCAAGAATTGGATTAGGGTAGGATAGGTCAAAATTTTTGCTCTTACTAACAAGTGTTTGTTGTTTTCATTTGGTTATAAGAAAGATAATTTTAAGATCCTTAACAAAGGTCCATGGTTTATGGGTAAATCTATTCTTTTGCTTTAGTGTTGGAAACTAAATTGGTCCCCCTTAAAATTCAAGATGGATAAGATTCCTTTATGGATTAACCTCCTAAGCCTCCCTCTCACCTACTAGGATGAATGGGTTTTGAGAAGCATAGTGGAAACCATCAAGAGTCTTTGTGGCTATGGACCATGTTACTTTCTCACATAAAAGGTTGGTCTTAGCCTGATTATGTGATCCATTAGATTAGTCTCTTCTTAGTTCTATCCAGCTTAAATCCATTCTGGGATCATGGAATCAGATTATTATATATGAAAAGGAAAACAAATTTGTTCATGTTGTAGGAAATTTGGCCATCTTAAGGACTTGTGCCCAATGATCCATAAAATTCAGCATGTTAGCAATCTTAAGGGGGAGGAACTCAAAGATAGCTCTGGCTATTGGAGGTATGATGGGAAAGTTATAAGTTACCCCCTAATGAAAATTTTGAAAAGATTATGAGTCATGAAGAAGTTAAATTTTTTTTGAGTTGCAGTAACCTATGGATCTTCTTATAGTTGGTTTTTATTATTGTTTTTGGTCTTTGGTGTTTGTTCTATTTTGTGTTGGGATCTTTTGTATATCATGGTTGTTGTGTTGACTATTGGGACCCAGGTCCCACCTGTGTCCTAGGCTTGACCCCATACCAATTTTTTGGGGTTTATCATTAATCAAAATAGTGTTTAATCGACACAACTATTACTTTTAGGTGATAATAAATCTTAAATAAAATGGACTAAAGTTTATACATAATAAATTTGTAGAACATCAAGACTGCATGATCATTGCATTGATAGATTCAATTCAAAGGAGAAACTTAAGGGAAGTTTGAAAGGTTAACTTTATAGGTTGTATATACTCTACACAATCACAAACACCATCAACTACAAAGGAAGATGAATAATAGAAATGGTGGTCAACATAAAAGTGTTGTTAAATGTTGTAATTATACTAGATGAAAGTGAAAAGAGTATGTTGGCTTGAGAATGGGATTACAATTTTTTTTGTCAATATTTCAATCTTCTTCCTTAAATTTGATAATGTGTCATGTACAATAGGGACTGGTTTTTAATATTGGAGTTGAGATGATGAGCCATACTTGTACTTTATTTTTGTTAATTCTTTAATTCAAAAATATAATGGTGACTTGAGATTGGAACTTTGATAGTTTTTTCATGTCATCCTTATTTTTATTGGTTGTCTTGGTTCCTTTCCACTCATACCACTATTATAGGATACTCTAGGTCATTTTACACATTTATTATGCTTGACACACTGCTCTTTGAGTATATTAGTGATATTTAATGGCCTCCATCCTATTTTTTACAATTTCTATTATAGGCAATGGGAAGGATGGTTCCCAAGCAAGCTAGGAAGTTTGTGTCAAAGGTTTATGACAAGGTAACCCTTTCGAGTCTCTCATCTCATGCAAATTATAATGAAGAATTATCTAGCTCAAAGTTTCATGTAACTAATTCATCGTCAACACCTTCTTTCTGAGCCATAAGGGCACCATTCAAATAATTACTTAGTTTTGGAACCTTGCACCCTAACCACCTTTTGCGGTTAGTTAGATAGAGTGGTGGAATGAGAATATTCTATGCACCACCACCTTTATCTATCATTATGGAAAATAGATTTGTCATGTTTGAAAGTGGGTGTTGAGGGTGTGATTAAATAATATCGAAGGATTTCCTCCCTTATTGAACATAAATCCTTTGATGTTCACCTAAAAAACCAAGTTTAGTCTCTCAAACACCAAATTAAGTTGGCAGATAACCATGATACCAAAGATCACAACTTCATGCTTTCCTTCATTGGCTTAAAATTGGAGACAAGGCCTTGAAGAATTATTTCAAATATCTTAGATCCAAATGATATCAAGATCAAATCAAGGCCATCAATTCAGCGCATTTGAGAATCACTACTCTACTTGACATCTCCTATGCCTTTTTTGACCACTATAAATTGGTCTTATAGGCTTAAGAGGAAATGGTTGAGAGGACTCATGCCTTAATAGAATGCCTTGATGTGGTTCCTCAAAAAATAAACCCTATATATATTAATCTATATGATGTGCCCTTAACTCTCCATAAGCTCATAGAATCCATTCATATCACGAGCAATTATAAATCCCATGGCATTGATGGTTTCCCTTGTGAATTATATAAATCCACCTATGAGTTTTTTGGTCCTAACTTGTTTCAATTCTATAAAAAATATTTGCATAATAAATCATTAGGCTAAATTATCAATTAATTTAATATGAAACTCATAACTAAAGCTAGTCAACATGAGTTTATCACCACTTGGTACTTGATCAACCTACTGAAAGTGTCTTATAATATATTTGTTATGTATTTTATGAATCGTCTCCATCTTATTTTACTTAAAATTATCACACTGGAGCAAAGTGGATTTATCAAAATAAAATATATTTTTGAAAACCTTATTTTTGTTTAATAAGGTATGGAATGGGAAAGGGCCTCTTGTTAGATATCCATCTTTCTCAAAATTGGCTTCAAGAAAGCCTATGATAGGATTGAATGGCCTTTCATTATAACTATGGTATAATATTTTAGATTTGTTAAATTATTTATTTTAGTGGTACAAACCTTGTTGGTTGATGCCTCAACCTATCTCACTATCAATGGTTTAAAATATAACCATATTGACATCCAACAATTTATACACCAACGTTTCTCCATTGCCTAACATTGTATGTCCTCTATGTGGAAGCCCTTGGTTATCTCTATACTCATAAGGATGAGTGATGTCTCATCAGGGGTCTCATTCTTCCCAAATGATATTCTTAGCTCATTAATGGAAACTTTGTTGATGACACCTTCCTTACACTTGAGGAGAAAGAAAATATTTTAAAAGAAGTGATGTTGTGTCTTGACACTTTTTGCCTAGCTTATGTATGAAGATTACAATGGAGTAAAACTCAATGTTTCATGCAAAGTATGAATCCTAATCCTGACTGGATACTCCATTACATCAGTAAGTAGATTCACAAAGGAGAATAATTCAAATTTTTGGGCATCCCATTTTCCTTCAATATCTCCCTTGAGGAGTTATGGTAATACATCATTAACATAGTATAAAAAAGGTATAGTATTGGGTTACAAAACCCCTCTCTTTGGTGGGGAAATTTCAAGTGTACACTAAAATATTGGCTACCACTCATGTTTGTTATTCTTCTTATATGGATCCCTCTAAAATATCCTATCATAAGCTTGTTAAATTTTTGAGAGAATTCATGTGGTCTAATGCCAAGCAATTGACGAGATTTCATCGAGTTTCTTGGGAAATCTATTATCTGCCTTGTGAAAAAGGAGGTGTGAGAATTATTAACATTTACAGACAAAATATCGCCTTGTGTGATAAGTGGGTGTTTAGAACCATTGAAATTAATGAATATTTGAAACTAATTCTATGCCATTGTATCTCTTCTAGATCTCCTTATGGAAAATCTAGTTGAAAAAAAATTGGCTTTCATACTCTTCTTATTACTTCTAATCCTGTTAAAATTGAAGGCTATTTATGGACAAATTTATTTGGAAATCCTATGAGATTATTAAGTACCATATGAAATGTGTTAGTGATTGATTTTGTAGTGGCCTCTCCTTCAATGACCACAATATTTGGTGGTCCCTAATTATGACCAATACTACCCTATTTTTGTTTGAATTACTTGGTATAAAAGTTTTGAGGATTTTTAAAAATGGGATACACATTATCAAAGATTAATTTTTTACTTGTGGCTAGACTCCATGGCCTATGCTAAGATACAAATTCAATTTAAAAAATACCAACTTAATTTCTATCCTATAAATTTAAGATTTAATGTTAGATGTTATGTTACACAAGTTGGGCCTACGACTACCACGTTCATGGTGTAAATACTAGAGGTAGAATTATGATATTCAATACAATAATTATTCTCCATGTATCCTCTATCAAGTCATGAGCCCCTTTTATTCATCCATAAATAAGTTCAATAGGTTTTTAAATGTTAATTCCTTTCCCAAGGCCTACCTTACTTGGTTTTATCAAATTTAGAATGCTAGGTTAGAACCCAAGCTTGCATATTTTCTCTAGTGTTTAATTTATAATGTCCATTCACTTAGGGTGAATCTATCCCATATTGGAATTGCTCATCCTAACGTCCCAATCTACAACTTTCTTGAGTATTTTAAACACACCTTTTGGTCTTGTCCCATAGCCTAATTGGTTTGGTGATGGATCCATAGACTTTTCCACCCTACCATCATAAAACCTCTAATGGCATATTTCCCTCCTTAGGGATTCTAAAAATTGGCTAGTTTTTATATATTTATTATGTATATTTTTAGAATTATTATTATTTTACAATTAAGTAAAGCCAATAATGCTTCTATATTTAACAATGAAACTTTTTTGTTATCTTTTTTTATAAAAATTAAAAGGTTAATGTGATATCATCAGCCTACATATAGATCTAAGTTCAAGTTGAAAAGGTTGCCATGGAGGTTCATCTTCTTTAAGATCTATTTAAGCACTAGGGGAGTGATCTTTTCAAAGTAAGCCACATCACCCCCATGTGATCCAACTTAAGGCCCACCACATACACCCCCTAAAAATACATTAGAGCTATTCTTGTAGCCCAACCACTTCTCACATCACATTCAATGGGGGATGGAGATCACTAATGTTGTATAAAAAAATGGATGTTGGACCTTCATAAAGGGGTTAAATAATTGGCCCTTTTGGAATTTTTATGTAGCCTTTTAATGGATGGGATATGACTATTGTTGTGGCTTCAAACCTCATAGATAGATGGGTGGATTTAAACCCTCCTTTGGTAGAGCCTTCCGCTTGTACTACTCTGCCATCCAAGGATGATCCTTTGTCTCCTCCTTCGGGTGTGGTGGCATGTGATTAAATGAATTTAGGATATGTTTAATTATGTTGTTATTGTGTTTTATTTGACATTTCTTATTTATAGTGTTTCTATTACTATGTTTTAAGCCAATATTTTTCTCTAGTGTGGAGTGTGAGTCATGAATACCTACCAACTGCTTTACTTTGTAACCTTTTGTAATTTTTTAAAAAATAATAGATATATTGAAGTGTTCTAATAGTAAATTATAATGGTACCTTATTTAATATGAATTTTAAGGGATGCAGGTTATCTTGTGAGCGAGCTAAACCTTTATATATAGGAATGAAATGGATTAACACTTACACAATGATATTGGAGATAAATCTAAATATATTCCATTAGTACAATGTGAAGGTTGAAACTCATGTTGAAATTTGGGAACTAAAGAAAAATATGTGAAGTTGTGTAGATTTTGGGGGTATATCTTCTGGTAATGGGTAACCATGAACATTGTGCTTTCATAAGGTGATTAATTCCTTCACCATAAATAATTTTATTTTTATATACATAAGTTTGAGGAAGATTGAGTGATATATTTTGGAATCACAACAATTTTGAATTTTATAATCTAATTAATGAGTCTCACCATATAAAATTTTCTTTCTATGTGTAGAGCATTCAAGGAAAGTGCGAGTGGTTATTTCTTGTGTAATGCTACATGGCCAGTTCTTATGGTTACCAAATAAAAATATGCCTCTAAAGGACCTTGAAGATCATTATATTAAATAAATACAAATATTTAAAGGTCTTGTTAGCTAATAGTTATAATTCAATTTTAATTTTTTCATTTCATATTATAAGCTATATTGTATTTTTTATTTGATAAAATGGTTTAATTCTAAAAAATGAGGACCAAATGGGTAGCCATGTCATAATGGAAAATCTTGATTTTATGAAAAAAACTTGGCTTAACTAATCAATCTACATTTCTTACAATTTTTAAATTCAAAGAAAAATATTATACCATTATACCATATAATATAGTCTATGAAAAAAAAAAACTTTTTAAAGTAAGTAAATTATATGTTAAAAAAATACAAGGATAATTATATTGAAATTATTTTTGATATCTCATCATATTTTGGGTAATGAACATAAAACATATTAAAAAAATAAGAACTAAAATTAGTACTAGTCTCCTGGTGGCAAGAAATTAGTCATCGCGCATTGATATTAGGACACAAGGCATCCTACAATGGTAATATGAGATGAGTCTTTGTGCAAAATTAAATTTATTTGATATTATTTTTAAGTTATTTCAAGTCCTTTTTCAAGGATTCTAAACTTTATTTAAATAGAGATATACATGCACCCAAACTTGCTTTTAGAAAAAATTGCACATCCTTTTCAAACTTAGTGAATAAAAACTTAAATGTTATCATATTTAAACATCATACATCACAAGATTAAATATTTAATCCCAAAGTTACTTTTTCAAAAAATTGCACATCATTTTAAAATTCATAAAATGTAAACACATTTAAACAACATACATCATGTGAGTAATTAATGATCAACTTATTTATCATGCATATTTATGGGACTGCAGTGTGTTCCTATAATATTTCTACAAATATACTACCATTTAATGGTCTCCCTAGATTGTGACATTTCAAATATGTGGGATTGAGAAGAGACCTTACAAAATTATCGAAACTAATTATATATCTATGAATTTATCAATGTCAAGTATGATATTATCAAAAGCATTTAGATATAAAAAATTTAGTTATAAAGGTTGAAAGGTCGTTGGTCTATTGGTAAAGTTGCTTATCTTTAATAAAGTTTATTGGGGATCAATTATTTACTAAAGATAAAAATCTAACACCAAAAGAGATGAATTCAAGTTCAAATCCCATAATAATTGGGTAGATTGGATACCCCTAAAACCCTAGCACTAAACCTAAGGAATCCAATGCAATGTGTGCATAAGACCTGTTTCATTAAAAAAATCAATACAAAATTGATATTCCTAAATTTCAAGTGGCTTAATACATAGTACACTCTTTTAGTATGTTACTAAAACATATTATTTTGGTGTTGGTTTTTCATGTATTTATTATATAAAATATTGTAATGTAATTGCTACTTCAAGTGTAAGTTCTCATTGTAGAATATTTTAGGCAAATGTGTTACAATAATTGTCTAACTCAGTTTTGTAATTTCAAGCATCTTGGTTGGTACCAAGCATTGATATTTTTTTTTGGGTTATCTACATATGAAGCTGACCTACCACATCCAAAGTTGAATGAAAATTCATAACTATATGATGGGTTTTATACCTATTAAGATTGTCAACACATCCCAAGTTGAAGGTTGAACTATGTAAACTAAATATTTTTAAATCAATCTTATAAGAGATGTCCTCAATAGGTCCCATTTGTAATGGTCAAGAACTAATTTTTTTATTAGCATGCTCTTAAATTATAGACTAAGATAGATATCTTTACTCCCTATTAAATTACAAAAAAAATCCTCATTACAAAACTAGAATAAAAGGCATTATCATCTAGCTCTACAAACTATTCCATACAATTCATTATTGATAACCATTTATGCAAAAATTCTCCAACAAGAACTAACAAATGTGATTTTAGAATATCCCATTTTAAAAATATTCCACTATGAGTATTTGGTTGAGGTGGAAAATTATCAGGTTTCTTAGCACTAGGATTTTTTGCTCTTTAAAAATGATCAATTTTTGAAAAACTGATATGGAGCCTTTGAGGGGATCAATTATGAAGATATGTCCCTTAATACCCATAACATATGAATTATTATTCATGGAATGTTTTGGGTCTTCAAAACTCAACTCAAAAATACATGGTGAGATATTTATAGAAAAAGTTTTTAGAAAAGAAATTCTCTACCTACAAGAGGTTAAGGTGGCATATTTCCTACTATGCATTGTCAATAAATGATATGCCTGATTGTTTAGCTCTCACAAGTAATCATGACCTAGGTCATGGTGGACTTATTACATTTATTTATATGAAATGGCATTCAAAATTTGTGGATTTTAGATCTAACCCTTTTTATCATGTCATATGGGTCTTTTTCAACATTGATAATCATTTTTTGGCATCATTAATGTTTATGCCTCAAATGAGTCCCATGAAAGGATGGATATTTGGTAGTGGATTTATAAAAAAATTATATATTCCTAATGGAAAATTTTTGGAGACTTTAATATGGTGGAAAAACCTATTGACAAGATTGAAAATTTATTGATGCAATGGTTAGCTGGTGAAAGGGAGGCTTGGCTTTTCATGTGAAATAAATATGATGTTTATGACCCCAACATTGGTCCACTTCCCACAAATAAATTTTGATACACTTGGACCAATATTATAATTGGATCTAATTGTATGCTCAAATGGATTGATAGGGATATTCTTTCCATATAAATGTACTTTATTTTTGATAATACTTTCTCTCTAAAGGTTGAAGCCTTGCCAAATTTTTTCCTTTCTAAACATTTTCCCATCCAAAATCACATCACTTGGTAGATCAAAAGGCAAAAAAAAAACATAGTTATTTTTTAAAAAAGATTTTTTGGAACATGGTCCTATTATGGCCCATATCCATCAAGTCTGGAATCTTGTCCCCATGCCAACTCAATGGCCAGTCTAGATTGAATGGTGGGTAGATGCACTTAATCAGATAAATAAGATTCTTTAGATTTATGGCTACCAATTGGCCAAGATACAATGGAGTTTTTACTCTACCACCTCCTCAGATATGAGTCATGTGGTGGTGTAGCTTGATAAAAATCCATTTAATGAATTTTTGTCTTTTTAGGTGGTTGAATTAAGATAAAGAATCTAAATCATAGAAAATTACAATGCTCATGGGGTTCAAATATGAGGGCATATACATTGGATTAAAGTTAGGGATAAAGTTCCTAATATTTTTTGAATGCTCAAAGCTAAAAAATATTCCCAATAAATTAAAGTTATTTAGGATGTTTGCAAATGCCTCATTGAAGTTCCCAACATGGTCAAAGACTTTGTTAGGCACTATCAACAAATGCTAATAACTCATGAACCTTCCATGTAGAAATAATAATCTCTTTACCAATGTCTTTCAATGGTCCCCTGCAAAATCACTCTTTCTGAATAAGATGTATGTGATAGGCAACTCTCCATTGAATATTTATATGAGGATGTTATGAAAATTTATAATGACAAAGATATTAGTTGTGATGGATTCACTTGTGAATTATACAAATAAATGTGGGACACTGTTTGGCTAGACTTCGATCATGTTTATCTCTAAGCTTTCCAACATGAACTTTGGGCCCTTGTATTAACACATGGCACATTAAATTCATCTTGAAGTTAGGTGACCCTGAGTTAATATGAAATTGGTAGACAATAAATTTTCTTAATGTTTATTATAATATCAGATCCAAAGCTTTAACACTTCATATTTACCACCTTTTACACTAATTATTCAACCTAAACAAACTAGTTTCATTCATGGTAGGTATATTCTATATAATTTTATTACCATGTTGGAAGGCATGTAGTGGGATCGCCACTCCAATAAAAAGGAAATGTCTATTGAGAATGATTTCAAAATAATATATGATTGCATTGAGTGGCCACTCATTTTGGCCATGTTAAAAACTTTAGGATTTGGTCCAAATTTCATACAATCAATCTAAATGATCTTTGTTGATGCCTCAAATTTTATTTTCATTAATGGAGTCAGTTATGAGTAATTCAATATTTTCAAATCCTTTAGGTAGGGATGCCCACTGGAACCTAATATAAATGTTATCCCTACTAAAGGTTCTATTTATCTATTAGCCAATGCATAGTCCCAAGGACTTATTTGTGGAATTTATTTTCTCATTGAGGACCCTTTGAAACTCCTCAATGTACATTTTGAATATGACTCCTTTCTCACTCTCTTTGAATATAAAGAAAATGTTTCCATTTCCATGCTATTCCTTGATATTTATTTCCTTACTTCCAACTCTTCCATTCAGTGGTGGAAAACTTAGTGTTATAAATATTCTTTCCTCCCTCTGCCCTATAGGTGACTCATATTGAGTGGAAATAACTTTAGTACAATGAAAATTTTAAGTTTTTGGGAATTCCTTTTGCATTTTAGGCCTCCCCATCTCACCTTTAGTAGTTTATGGTGGATATGGTGTAAAATGAATTGGAGTATTAGATCACCAAACCTTTATAATTGGCTAGAAAGATTCAAATTTACTCCAAAGTGCTTGCAACCACCCATGTGTATTACTCTTCTTGTTTGATTCCATATAAGAAGTCAGTTCAAAAGTTTAAAAAATTACTCATATATTTTATCTGAGATGATCCCTCCATTGGAAAAGGGTTTCATTAGGGTGGCCTTAGATTAATATTGTCTTCCTTAGGAGGTGGGACGTATTATTTTGATTGACATCTCTCATCAAGACTTAGCTTTCTATGTCAAGTGGATTATCCATTCCATTCAAGGGAATGAATCTTATATGGTCTTAATATACAATTACATTTTTTAAGGCACCCCTCATGGTACGACAATATGGAAAGGCTTAGGTTTTACTAATATCCTTATTCTTACTGCCATTGTGAAAATTATGGGGTCCTTTGTGATTAAAGGCATTTGGAAGGCCTAAGAAAGAGTTAAACCTTGGATGTTATGAAAAGGTTCTGGGTTTAGGGATGGCCTATCTATAAACTATAATTATATTTGGTGGTTAACTATTATTAATTATCATGTCATCCCTCTTGTAGATATGTCATGGATGTATTCTATTAAATTTTATCGAAGAGGAATTTGTATTGGGAAAGATTTATTTTGTAAACACTCTCGGTATTGGATTCCCTAAGATGAATTCAAAGTTAAATATAAACTTTCCTCTATGGATAAGGGATCTTAAAAGGATATTATCAAGGTTTTTCCATTGTATTTACTTCACAAAATTACTATAACCTCTTCTTGCCCTTAGAGGAAATATTGGAAATGATATGTTGACACCCCTTTCTAGAACTGTATTGCTCATAAAGGGTATGAATGGATTTTGACACATTTTACCTTGGTGGACAAACTCAATGCCTCTTGGGAAATTATCTCTTACCTTTCAATCTGAGGGATTAAATTTAAAACTATTTGGTCTTCTTGTCTTGAGCCTAAACTTACTAATTTTTCATGGTGTTTAGTTCATCAAGGGATTCATATTTGTATACAAATGGGTTGGTTAGGTGTTGTGTAACCATGATTCCCATTTTGTGGGCATATGGAGACTTTCATACACTTTTTTTGGATTTTAATAAGGCCCAAGGTGCATGGATTTGGATACATAAATTATTTAGGCCTTTTGTCCTAAAACCATTTAGTTGGGTTTCATAATATCCTTGGTGACAACTCTCAAATGTCCCTTTAATTCACCCAAGTGTGGCACAATTTTAGAGTGTAAATATTATTTTAGATATAGAAATAAAAGAATTTAATTTTCTTCTCCAATGTCTTTTTTGATATTCACTTCTCTATTTATGTCTAATGTGATTTCATTGATTCAAATTCCAAAAAAGTTTACATGGATATTGATTACCTTAAATGTTTGATTTTCCATTGGGGTGATTCCCCATGCAATGCTATTTATGTGCCACCTTACCTACCTTAAAACTCATCTCTAATAGGAGGAAGTGGTCCCCCACTGGGTGTCATTCTCACAATTTTTATATTAGTTCTCCACATTGGCATCACTCTCCTCCCCTATACCCTTATGAAGGATTGGGTTCCTAACCTCCTCATTCTCTATGAACTCATGGGTGGCTCTCTACCCCTTGTAGGCCAACATAGATGAAGTCTTCCACTTGGGGGCTCTCAGGATAGTTGAAAACTACCTCTAGACGAAGGATTTGCTAGGCTATAATTAACTATTTAACCCCATCACATAGATTAGGATATTAAATCCCAAGAGTATGGTGATCAACACATTTATGGTTTTAGGTGAGACCCTGTCACTAGAGGGAGGATCTGTCAAGTTCCAATTGGGGTGATCCACCTGGTCAAAATTCCTCTTCTACTACCCTATTTACTACTATTGATTAATCTCCCCTTTTTTTGATGTCTTAGATCTTTCCTAGGCTTGGCCTAGTAGTGTGTTGGTTTTACTCTTAAGCTTGGCCTAGTTGTAATTTTTTCCCAGGGTTGACCTAGTTTAACATTACATCGGGTTCTCATACCATCTTATTTTTTATGTAAAATATTTTAAATATTGATATATTTATATTAATAATATTATAGCTACTTCATTAATGAAAAAATATTCCTCTATGTAAGAACCTTTGTTAACTTGTGAATGTTTTCATTTAGATGTAGTTAACTTGATATTTTTTACAAGTCTTTAAATTTATTGAGATTTTTTGTGTCAATGCCCTTATTTATAATTGATAATAACAAGAAATTACAAATCTAATTTCAAAATATCCCCTTTTTAAAATATTCCTCTATCCAAGAACCTTTGCTATCTTGTGAATATTTCCATTTACATGTGGTTTCCTTGATATTATTTTATAAGTCTATCAAGTTATTGAACATTTTTGTGTTAAATCCCTCATCTATTGATAATAAATTATGGTGATTTTTTATTTACAAGTGTAAATCCACAATCTGCATCATTTTTCAAATTCTCCCCAACATATTTCAATTTAAATATAAGCACTTATTCAAGGTGATGTGATGCTCTAGAATCGATATTCATTCTTTTATTTGAAAAAAGGGAGATTTTTTTTCTTTTTTGAGGAAGTATTTAGGTTAACATTAATCTTATTTTTTTAATACATATTTTCCTAGATAAAAATAATTACATGACCTATAGTGTGTTTCACAAAAATTATGGGTGATAAGATAACTCCAAACTTAGAAAGAAAAAAAAACCACATTTGGCATTGAATTTTATTATTTTGAGACAATATCTTATGTTTTTCGTTATATAGTTTCTTTCTATGATCTATCAAGTCTTTAGCCCTTCAATGATATCCTTTTCATTTTTCTTAGTTTATCTTATTATTTTCTTCAATTTTTTGTTTTGTAAATGTCTATGCTAATATAAACTAAAAAAAACATACAATACAATGTACAAAAATAACTGAAATGACATTGTTTCTTCTCTATATTGTTGGTTTTTCATACATTTACTCTATAACATGTTTTATTTTTAATTTATATTTCATATGTAATTCCTCTTTGGATAACATTTTATAAAAATATGATTCCCTTTATAATAATATAAGAGCACTCTCCTCACATTTAATTTAAAGTGTGTAATGGTTATTTAGTAGTACATGCATTTGGTATAGTTAGTTGTATATTGTCCTCCATGTATCTCGATAGATTGACACATCATGTGGTGTATTGAGAATATGGATAAAAAAATAAATAAAATATTGTTAAAAGAAGTGGTTTCTCATTTTTATTGATCATGAAAGACTAAAATCCTTAATGATCAATTGGATTTTATAAAGAATGCTTCAATTGATCTAGTCATGTATTAATACATTAACATATCACAAAAATATATAAACATTCACATGCATAAATATAATATCATCAACCTAATATACATAATTGTCCAAAAAACAAAATTTTATCAATCTAATACAAATACTAATCCAAAAACACATTATTTCAAGTTAGGATTTGAATTTAATTATATGTAGATGATAAAACTTAAAAATAATTGTTTAAAAAATACTTCACTTAGTGAAAAATTATTGAAACACACACCCATTTACATAAATTAAAAATTATAATCCCCAAACCTTATTCTAATAGGAATTTTAGAGTTAGATCTAAATGATGGGATGATGCATTAGTTGGCAAGGAATTTTTTTTGATGCATTAAATGTGTTCTTTGAGAAATCAGAAACAATTCAAGAAATAATCTTGTTTATTTATTTATTATTATATAGTAGTCCCTAATAAAGATAAGGTTACAAATGATAGTGGTCGTATCTCCTCACACTCTTTATTTGATGGACAATTTGTATATTATAAATATTACAATGGAGTTACTTTAGCTTGGTTGGAAATATTTATTGAAGATAACATTAACAATATTTTAATTAGCCTGCAAACCATTATATACAATAGTGATCCTAAAAAAAGAGAAAGTTTGATTATTAATATTAATAATTTTATTATGGGATATTGTTATTGAGTAGCATACTAATGGTGGTGATAATTATATGAAAATTATTGACATTGTTGTGGGATCCAAGGGAGTTTTTGGTCTCAATAATTGACTCACCCTCAAAAGTTGCTCATTTGATTGAGCATTCTAAGAAAGCATCTAGAGATCAAACCTAGTAAGATGGATTCCCCTTATTTTTAGGATCTGCTGGTGATCCAAGGGCCAAGATTTTATCAAACAAACATAACATGGGCCAACATATGAACTATTCCACCAGAGGCTCACACTTAGTTGTTACTTTAGAAATATTTAGTGGGTTATAAGTATGGTCAAGAATGTATAAATGTGTTTATAGAGGGAAAGGAAATCACTCATAAAAAAACATAAAAGGAACAAGATAGGGTAGGGTAGAGAATAATTTATGTGTGAATATGCTAAATTAGTTAATGCTAATAACTTATCAAGGATCACTTAGATAAAATAAACCATTGTATCACTAGTGTAGCTAGTGCACAAACCATAAGGGCACAACAAACAAGATTTTGAAGGCACAGAAAAAGGAAACACTCCATCCACAATCTTTTATCTAGTGTACATGTAATTATCAAGTATCAAAGTGCACACCATAGCTAAGAACATTTCAAAGGAGAGAGAATAGATAAAGAGAGTGAACTTAACTAAACTAGCTTATCTCAATTAAATTATATTTCTAATAGCATTCCAAGATAATAACAATGTTTGTAACATTAATCAAAATTGTATTCAAATAATGGAGGATAAACAATGCATAGATAGATTCAAAATTATAGGTGTATTCTTGACAACATTTAGATAGAATATTAATGATAAATATCTTGACCCTTTATAAAAATAAACCATTATGATTAAATATACAAATTCAAGATCAAGGTCATTATTGAATTCATCTTTAGGTAATTGGAAAAATCATATTTAAAGCTATAATTCCAAGGCTACCATTCACTACAAATCTAATCAAATTAGTTTTTCCTTACTGTAGTTAGTTCAGACACGACATTCTCCTTCTTCCAAAGACAATTTGTAGTTGAATGTCTTCTCTAGCTCTTGTCTCCATGAATATCTACATAGTCATTTGATTACTCCTAATGCCAATTTATTTCTCTCTTTACCACTTGGATTATCCAAAAAATTACCACATTCTTAAATAGATTGAATAATCCTTAAAAAAATACTTGCAGCAACCTCCTACGTTGGACTTCGAAGTAGCTCTAAATGAGTGTTCATTTACTAGTCATAAATAAGTAATTGGGATCATATCATGACTAAAATCCACCCATGCTTCTGCATAATTTATTATTACACCTCTTTAAGGATAAGTTTGTCTTGTATGTGATTCACATAATCCAAATTTACACACAATGCTAATTATTCATGATTCAATTAATCTACAATTTGATTTTGTAAATCAAATTGAATGTGTAGTCTATTCTGGGACTTTGATGATTTTGATGGCCAAACAAGCTGTCAATTTTATGCTCATGCCTTATTGGATGCATTACCAACATGTCATTTTTTCTAATGGGGTCCTTTCCATGTGGATTCTCCTTTATTTTCCTATGCCAAATGATTGGATTTGATTTCATAGGTCCCATTTTTCAAATTGGCAACTTGTCAGTACCTAATATCTTTAGCTTTGTTTCTCATTTTTATTGTTCCATGGCCACATACCCTCTCCTCACTCTTTATTTCTTGGCTTGGGGATTTATGCACATGCTAATTATTCCTTCTTTTATGAGGTGATATTTCACCATGTGTCATAATCTCAATTGCTTGGGCCTTGAAAAATTAAGGTTAATTATTCTTTCCATGGTGAAACGACATTTTTCCATGTGGCATCATCTCACTTACTCGCTTCTTTGATATATTATTCAACTTACATGAATCACCCTGAGGCTGTAGAGTAGTAGGATTAAACCACATGGTGTGATTTTCCTCACTTACTTGCCCAAGGATTTGACATCATATCTAGGTTGTAAGAAAATATACAAGAAAGTAAGGTAGTGGAATTGTGCCATGTGGTGTCATCTCACTCACCCACTTACTTAGAGGCTTCATACTTTGTACAAACATCCCTAAAATAGAAGAGTAGTGGGATGATGTCACATGGCATCATCTCACTGACTTGCTATCCTAGAGACTTTGCACTAGTGTGGACATATCTAGGATATCGTAGCATTGATATTTTATCATGTGACATTATCTCACTCTTCTGTTAGCTTGGAGCTTCACCGATATGGAGACTTGCTAGGCAAACTATTAAAATTTAACTAAGTCTTTTGAATCAATATAATATTATTGCATGATCTTAGGTAAATTTGTGAAATTGGTTAAGTACCAAAAGTCTTTTTCAAATGGGCCTGAGATATCGAGAGGTTATCATGTAGCACCAGGACAAACTTAGGCACTTGCATACATAATATAAAAGACACAATCAACAATGTTAAATTTAAATCCACTAGTTAAGCATTTAAAAATAAATAACTATGATAATATGAATTCAAATGGCCAAGTATTTTGAAATGCAACAATGAGATGTGTAAACTTAGTGAAAGAAAACCATTTGAAAGCAACTTTCATCCAATTTAATGATATCACCTATGGAAAATGATGAGGCCAAGGAAACTCATAGCTAATTTAGATCAAACTAAAGCAAGAATGGATTCAACTACTTAAGAAAATGAGTAATAAAAATCTAAAATAGTTATAAAATTTGCATAAACCTAAGGCAAAATAGTCTACATGGAGGCTACAAAATATGTTTCAAAACACAAGTAGACAAATAGAATAACACTTAGTAGATTGATATAAATTCAAACATTGAAATTAAATCACTGCTAGATAAAAGCTTAGACTAAAATGAAGAAATGTAAAGACATTAAATTAAACTCATTCATTCATTTGTAACTAATAATATAGTATATTACCAAGAAGGCTAATTTAAGCAAGTAACCACAATGAAATCCTTAAAGGTACAAGACTAGACACCAAAACAAAAAAAAAGGTCCATGTTTTTAGCTTAAAAAATGGGGCATCTTGGATCCCACTAAATGGTGACCTCCATTATGAGAGTGATGCTCAATAATCAATGCTTAGAATGTGAATCTTTAGACATAAAATAGGGGCATAAACCAAACATAATTATTGATACAAAATTAAACATGAAAGTGATAAAGCCTACCTCAAATATGGACATACTAATTTGATATCTTATCCATCCCTTTAGTGTGTGTGTATAGTGATTATTCAGTTATTTCCCTTTTCTAAATATAACTGGAATACATTAGATATTTTTTGAGAAATTTGAGTCTTTGAGAGGGGAATTGAGGTTAATTAGCTTAGAGGGGAAGTGACATAAGCATTGCTCCACTGCCAGTCAGGCATCCATAGCCTCAATAGATTTACTTTTATATCCTTCTAAGGCCTTTCTCTACTACCAACCATGCTAAAAATACTATGGTATAGTTTCCCAAATCACCCTTATATGTGGAGAGATTTATGATTTAGCCTTTGGATTCACTTTTTTTTGAAGAGTTTTTCAGAGTCTCTCCATTAAGGGTTAAGGGACCAAACCATAGTTAAAATAATGATCTCATAAAACTCATGACTACTCAACAAACCTACATGAACCCATTGTCTTCATTTTGATTTAATACGTGATTTTAAGTGTAGTAGGAAGGTTTGAAATAGAAGAATCCACATTTTTATTCAATGCTCTATTAAGGATCATGGGCTTTCATAATTTCAATTTTACATCAAGAATAGGTTTGTTCTATACTTTTGCCCATTTTTTCTTATCCATAGTCTAGACTTATCATGCTAGGAAAACACTCCTAGGCATCAATAACCAATTAGTAGGATCAAACACCCTTATTATTGAAGTTATACACAAGGATAACCCATCTTAACAGGTTGATTCCTTCTTTCTACCCTTTGATATTAGCCACCAACATGAAATGGAATTGATCAGGTTGAAAATCACATACATAGTTCTTGCACAAGTCATTAGTCAACAAGTCTTACTAGTGATTTAGAACAAGACATGCAAGGGGCTACTAGTCACATAATTAATGTTAAAAATACAAAAATCTACATTAGTGATGCCATTTAGAACACTATTTATGGAAGCACATAGTCTATAAGTTACATGACTAATTTTTATTAAAGCATGAGAGGTTGATACATCTACTCCCAACACAAAAATGGAATACAAACATGGGCAACAAGCCCAATAAAGAAACAAAATAGAATGAAATAAGACAAAACAAGAAAATAAAAATGGAATAGGACCAAAATAAAGTAAACACACAATCAACATAGAAAAGGAACATATATATAAAATAAACTACAAAAATAAAAGAAATTATATACACTTATTTAAAAAAATTGAATGTTTAATCACTCAAAGGTGACATTTGAAGGGGAAACCATGAAGTAATGCTTTAGGTACTACCCATTTATAAGGAGTGGAAACTCATTTCCTTGAATATATTTGATCCTAAATGCATTAGATCCAAACATCTTGGAGATCTAATACAGACCAATCCACAATGGGCTAAATTTGGGATGCTAACCCCTCTTCTCATGTGCTTTGTCCCATGGTAAGACCAAGTATACTAACCTAAATATATTCACTTTGGATGATCAATCAAACCATATATTAATTATTATCTAAGACATACTAAAGTTTTCTAGAGCCTCATCCCTTATATCTTCCATTTGAATCAGTTCCAATAATTGGTCTTGAGTTGTCTCATTGGGATCAAGGTAGTCTATGTTAAATTTATGAGTGGGATTTTTGAGTTACATAGGGAAGATGGGATCTATGCCATAGAATAGTAAGAATGGGAAACTTTTCAAAAAAAATTGTGTTAGGTCCTATCTACCCATAAAGCATACTTCAATAGGGTATGCTAACTGTGTGGATTTTAGTCAATTTCCCTCTTTATAAAGTCAATAATTTTTTTTAGTGGATTCTACAATACCATTTCCTTAGGGATATCTATTGGAATAAAGCTTAAGAATAATCCCATTTATATATTCCCATTCATTCAACTCAAAAGATTAAAATGAAGGCCCATTACCACAAACCAATATAATAGGTATCCTAAAGCAAGTTAAAATGTGTTTTTATAAGAATAAGATGACCTCCTTAGCAATTTTTTTTCTTGTGGCCTTGGCTTCCACCCACCTCATGCAATATTCTATAGCAGTGATAAGAGATAGTGTCCCACTAAAGATTTGGGATTTATCACCCCAATGAAGTCCAATCCCCACTGGGCAAATAAATGCTCTTCAATTATGGGCTATGTGGCATGGTGGGGTGGATTTATCTCTTGTTGAAGGTTTGACACTTTTGTCATGTACATACATGATCATGAGCATGTTTGAATAGAGTGGGATAATAATACCATACTTTGAGGATCTTGTGTGTAGTGACATTGCTTGAGGGATGACCACTTCCCAAATTCTCATAAAATGCACTCATGACTTCTTTCTCTTCTTATTTAGATAAACAATGGAGATACATCCCTTCATGGTTATTATTATATAGAATTCCTTTATTTAGCATAAAATGGGTAGCCTTAAACCTTACATATCTTCATTGTATTATGACAAAGTCTATAGGTGGTGTCCTATAAAGTAAGTAGCATATGACTGGATCATACCATAGGTTGGGTTGAATATCTTACTCATTCACATTTATCACATAAATGCTAGGATCAACCTAAGTCATTAATTTTGAAATCCCTTGGCCACACACTACCTTTGCTAGCTTCACCTCTACATCATATTATTAAAAATTGGTAACCCAACATACTTTCCTTTCATTGAGCTCATTCTTCCCCAACATATATTTGACTGAAGGATCAATAACAATGGCATGGAATTTATTTCACATAATGTAATGGATAAATTACTTGGTTTATTTCACTAATGCATAAGCTCATTTGTCCAATTTTGGGTATCTCAACATAGCCTCCTTCAAGTAACTACCCATGAAAGAAATAAGATGCTCTCCATCATCAAATTTATACATCAATAATACTACAATAGTGTGATCTGAGGAATATGAGTAAAGTTAGAAGTCCTTTACATAATCAGGGCTAGATAACATAGGATCTTGCATCCCTGCATCTTTAATATCATGAAATGATTTATTTACAATAACATTACAATCTAATATAGCAAACTATTTCAACATTAAATTAAATAGCTTAGTTATATCTACAAATCTGAAATGAATTTACATATAAAGTTTATTTTTTTGAAGAAAGACTTTAATTCCTTTTTACTGTTAGGTAGTTAAAACTTAAAAATCAAATTGGTGCAGTTGGGATCAATAGACATACCTATCTTCATGATGAGATTGCCTAATAACCTACCCTTTATAACATATAACATACACTTATTTGGGTTAAGAGATATATTGTATCATATGCAACATTCAAATATTTTTTCCAAATGACTGAAATGTTTAGACCTGCACTTAGAAGATATGGTTAAGTCATCCATGCAAACTATGATACACTTACCAATAAACTTTTTAAAATGAAATGTCCATTACTCATTAGAAATTATCCCCTAAGTTGTGTATCCAAAATGACATCTTCTTGTAATCAAATGTGATCTATTTGGTGGTGAAGGTAGTTTTGATGTGGTCAAATCCATCAACTAAAATATGATTATAGCTTGAGAATCCATCCAAGAAGGACATTATCTTGGAACCACTCACTTGCTGAATGACTTTATCCAAGTATGGCAAAGGGTGATTGTATTTGTTCAAAGATTGGTTGAGGTTCTCAAAGTATACACTCAAGTGAATTTATTAATTATTATTTCTTACAAACACTAAATTAGCTACCTAGGTTGAGTGTCTTATTGGAAAAATGATCCCTATTGATAATATTTTTTAAACATCTCTAAGAATGAGAGGCTCTAAGATAGGGTTGACTTGTTTTTGCCTTTGTTTGAAGGGATTTTGATCAAGATTCAATTGGATATTATGGGTCATGATGTTAGGATCAAATGTTTTGAGATCATTATAGCTCTATGCTAAGATGTCCTGGTAATGAACAAGAATATTCCTAAGCTTTTAAAGTTCTTCACTAGTGCATTAGGACCCTACCATTATGTTTTTAGGTTTGTCTGTAGTCCCTAGATTAAGCACATGAGTTGGTTGGGTAGGCTAAGTTTTATTTTCATAGGTAGATGTGATGTTATTTAGGTCAAAGAGCCTACTTAAAGATAACATACCCTTGGGGATTATATTGTCTTTTAGATATAAAATGCCCTCATGATTGAACTAATTATCATCAGAATTAAACATCTCCTCATCAATTATATGCACATTGAATACATCAAAACTATTCATGAAGTAAAAAAAACTACTTGTCATTATCAAATACTTGAAAAGGTTCTATGTTATCTGGAATATAAGGAGTATAAATTAATTCAATAGAGAATATTTACAAATTCAAACTATCTAGAGGTATTAAACTTACAACCAAAACAACGAATGAGTCAACTATACCATTTTATTCCCTAGGCATAAATGAGATGATAAATTCATTAAAATATTCAGTTAGATCCCATGCATGATATTTTTACTCCTTTAGATAAGATATATTACATTAGAATTGACTTCAACTTGATAAAAAACTAATTTAGAATCATTGAAGATTCTCAACATATGCACGTGATGACTAACTACAAATTGAAGCTCCAAGATTAAACCTTCATATTTAGACATTTTATTTGTGCATGGAAAATATAATATAAATGATTTCACATAACTTTTGACATTAGGGTTAATCAATATAATACCAACACTTGAACCTTTCTCAAAGCAATCTTTGTCTATGAAGATAAAACACATCCCTGAATTCTAATTTTGATATGCAGTATTGCTCTTTGATACTTTGGTGGTCAGGGTATACATTCCCATATTGGTGAAAGTGAAATTAAATTTATCATTGAAAACATTATATTTAGTGATCATGAGTTTTGTGTGGGGCTCTTGGTCTACACATATTTGGTTTACAACTCCCTACCATAGCAACCACATGTTAGAGAAGTCAATGACCATGTATCCACTCAAGGACTTAGAATAGCTCTACTTAGTGGCATGTCATAGCCTAAAAGAATGCTAACCACTTGAATATATATAAACATATGAATATGAGGCCAACCTATAATTACACATGCACATTCAATAGGTCACCTATGACTTTGAGTTTAGATTTATCTAATTGGATCATAATATTATCAGATTTGACAGGAGTTAGACCCAACCTTTTGCACACTCCTAGAGGTATGAAATTTATAGATGCACTAAAATAAACTAAGAATTTATGGACATTCCTTCCAAATGTTTAGATAGTGAGAAAAAAAGTGGGCACTTCTGCCTTAGTTTTATGTACAACCACATTGGTATGGGCTGGACCCTTTTACTTAGGATGGATACTCTAATAATTAAGAGATATAAGGATCAAGTCTCTTTGTTTAATTATCTAAGATAGATCATGGAATGAAATATTGGACTTAATTTTATTCATGTCCTCCATGTTGTTGTACCTAGTCTTTTTCATGGGAGGATGAATGTTAGCCTTAGGCAGAGGAGGATTATTATTTGCCTTTAGATTTGGGGGTGTAAAAAGATTATTGAGTGGAGTGGAAGTCATTAAAGTATATTCAGTCTTGTTACTTGAGGCATAATTAAAATTATAAAACTATTAGAATAATTGGACATCATTGACATTATCCTCTAGTTTAAAATCCTCTATCTTTGGGAATTATGCGGTCTCTAGAACCACAATAGTGCTAGGGGATTTTGAGGAGATAGGGGAATTTGTATGAGCTAATGAATTTAAGCTATTAGAAATAATCTCATACTTGTCTATATACTTTTGGAGGATCTCAAAAAAATCATAGAATTTGACACATTATATCTCTCCATGTTGGGTTGTGTTATGCACCCTGCACTAGTTTGGGAGAGCAATCTCTAATAGATTTATCTCAGGCAACTTGTTTTAATTTGACTCAATTTACTTCCCAATCCTATTAGTAGGTTTAAAATTGCCTTGGTAAGTGTATCTTTAGGAAGGATTTACACTAGTTAAACTCTCTACTTATCTTTTCATATTGAGAAAGTCATTTGAAATCCTTTGGACCATTATTTGAATAATATCCAATTCAAGTTTAAATGGCTTTTAGGGATGGTCTGAATGTTATTCATGGTAACTACGACCAAATCTTGGGTATATAGTTGTGGTATAGGCTCATTTAATAGAGGACTCAATAAACCAAGGTGTTAATTACGATCAACTTGAGCTAATGGTAGTTGATTTATGATAAAGAAATGTTGGGGTAAGGGAACATTCTATTGAATAGTTGGAATCATATTGAGAGCAGGCATAAGTGGCATTTATTTTGGAAGGGGATTTATCAAAATATTTTGAAGATTGAGCTACCTATCCAGGTTAATTATTTTTGAATATGCTAGTGGTAGATTGTTCACAGTAGGGTCTCTATGAAGAAACATAGCAGTCCATGAGTCAGGAGCATTTTTGAACATCTCTAAGATGCGCTGATTATTGGTCCTATATAAAATAGAGACTCATGCATATATCTTTTAGAACTAGGTAATGAAATTTTGAATGGGATCATTGGGATCTCTCTTCATGTTTGAAAATTACTAATAGAATACACTTGAGTCCACTACCTAGCCAAAATGGGACAAAAAAAATGTTTACTTACCCCAAATTGGTAATGGAATCTAGTGGGAGATTAAGAAACCAATCGTATGATGCATCTGATAATGTAAATGAGAAGAATATACATGACATATCTTCATGTTCAACATTCAATAGTCTCATGGATGTCTTATATGTGACAATGCAATATTATATAATTATACCCATGTTAGGGGTGAATCTTGAAAGATAACATTTTAGATTCCTTGGAAAATTGTATACATCACCAAGCACATTAATAACAGACCCTACTAGCTAAGTTATTACCACTAAAATAGGTCCATGAATAACAAGTTAGGGAAGTACTAATATTGGGAAGGATAATTTATAGGTATCGATCTACCTCAATTTGACCTTAATTTTATATATTTTTAGAGGGGGATAAAATCAACCTTCTAGAGTTAGATCTACTAGTAGACCATGTAATTCGAGAAGATGGATCCATAGTGACAAACCATAATTAAGAAAGTAATACAATTCACCCAAACTTCAAATAACTTGAAGCACACTCTAATAGAGTATCAAATATATCTTGTCATTCTAAACATGTTATATGAAGCTTAAGCATTAACTAAAACTAACTAACCAAACAAAAGTTGTCCTAACTAACTAGAATATATTGACAATTTTTAAGTCCTAGAGTTTAAGAACCTCCTAGCACTAATAAGTATTAGTCTCAACAAGTGACTAACCCTCATAAATTTCTTATTGGATTGAAAATTCTAAGAAAACACTTGAAGATCAAACCTAGTTGGATGGAGTCCCCTTATTTTTAGGATTTTATGGTGATCTAAGGGCTAAGATTTCACCAAATAAGCATAGCATGGGAACACATATGAACTATTTCACCAGAGTCTCACACTTAGTTGTTACTTCATAATATTTAGTGGGATATAGGTATGGCCAAGATTGTATAAACCTATTTATAAACAGAAAGGAAATCACCTATAAAAAACATAAAATGAAAAAGATAGGGTAGGGCAAAGAAGAAGTTGTGTGTGAATATTCCAAACTAATTAACACTAATAACTCATCAAGGCTCACTTGGATGCAATAAACCATTGTATCACTAGTATATATAATGCACAAAACATAATGACATAGAAGGTAAGCTTATAAATGCACACAAAAGGGAAACACTTCATCCACAATCTTTTATCTAATGTATATGCAATTAACAAGTAGTAAAGTGCACACCATAACTAAAAACATTTTAGTGTAGAGAGAACATATAACGAGAGTGAACTCAATTAAACTAGCAGAGCTCAATTTAATTTTATTTCCAATAGGAATGTAAGACTATAACAATGTTTGTAGCATCAATCAAAATTATATTCAAATAATGGAATATAAACATTGCATAGATAAAGTCATAGTTATAGGTGTATTATTGGTAGTATTTAGATAGAATATTAGTGTAAAATATCTTGACCCTTTCTAAAAAAAAAACACTAGTCTTAAATAGAAAAATTCGAGTTCAAAATCATTAATTACATTCAACTTTAGGTAGTTGGTGAAATCAGATTTGAAATTACAATTTTGAGGCTACCTTTCACTACAAATATGATCAAATCAGGTTGTCCTTACCATAGTTAGTTCAGACATGACATTTTCCTTATTCTAGAAATAATTTACAATTGATTATCTTCTCTAGATCTTGTATCCATGAAGCTCTACACAATCATTGGATTACTCTCAATGCCAATGATTTTCTCTCTACCACTTGGATTCTCCACAAACTTACCATGTTATTGAATGGATTGAATAATCATTATGAAAATACTTGTGGCAGCCTCTTACCTTGGAATTCAAATAAGCTCTAGATTAGTGTTCATTTACTAGGCATAAGGAAGTAATTGGGATCACATCAGAACTACCATCTACCCATGATTCTATGTAATTGATTGTTATGACCTTTTAAGGTTGGGTTATATTTTATGCTCTTCATGTAATCCTATTATGCACACCATGCTAATTATTCCTGGATTATTAATGATTTAGTTGATTTGTGATTTGATTCTAAAAATAAAATGTTATGCCCTTAACCATTAGTATGTCTAAGGATATCTGTAACCGACTTGTGGATTTCATAACTATTTTACATATTATTTTACATTTATCTATGCACTCATATGATTAGTAGGTTTTCCTATGGGTTTTCCATGGCCTTGATAGACTATATATAAGAGGTAGGGTTATTTGTTCATCATCATATTGGAGTATTCATTTCTTATTACAAGCATTTGGGAGGTTGCCCCCTTGAAGTGGCTTATATATTATTCATATTTTTTGATATTTTTCTTTATAATTGTGATATATTTCTATTATTATACTTATTTTGTGAAGTATTATTATTACAAATGCTATCAAAGTATCAATTTGGGTCATAATTATGTCAAAAACCCTAAATCTTGTAATTTGACTATATCTTTCAAATAGTTACGAATGCATATGCTTTTTTTTTAAATTTTGGTGTGAAGACATTCAAGTAAGCTCCCATTGAAATTTCATCTCATTTTGATTTTTGTTTCAAAAGTTATCTCTATTTCAGGGTTTTTAATAAATTCACTCCATAACTCACAATTTGTAGAATTTTTCAAATTTATTTACATTTTTTGAAAGCTTTGAAAAAATGTTTTGGGTCTATTCTTTGATATTTGTGATTTGAGGCTTACATATTTAAAAATATTCATGTTTAAAGTTGGGTCAATGGGGTAAAATAAGGTTCACCATCAAGCCTTCTTATGGCTGGTCCTAACACATGAATAGGATAAAGGGACAAATACCCCTAAAACTCCTTTAGAGAATGAAATGGAGTATAAAACCTCTGATATGATGTATTAAAAGATGATTTATCAAATTTATTCAAATTTATGAGGCTTGATGCAGAAGGATGTGCAAGTTTAAAGTCAAATGTCAAGAATGCAAGGGGAGCTTAATGGCATGAAAAATTAGTTGTAGCAGATCATTGCACAAATGGATACTATTTCATATCATTTTCAACTCAAAAACCCTCCACTTTTTCCTTTTGGTCCTCCTTGTCTCAACACTAACACTCAAATTGAAAATCTATTTGATCTACATCAAACGTGGTTTTGGCATCTATGTATATGGAACCTGAGCCATTCATTTGATATCATTAGTTGTGTGCTCAAAATAAGAATATTGGTGCTCTTATTACATGTTTAGTATTACTTGATGAATTGATGTTTCAATATCATTATAAAGTTTCTAAAAACTACTTCAGCTAGTTAGCTAAACTATAATAAATAGGAATAGTGAATGATTATATTCATCAGTTTTAGAATCTATCCTTATGTGTGGAGGACATCACTAAGGAAAATATGATTAAAATTTTTATAGGTGGACTAAAAGATAATATTCAATTGGAGGTTTACATGTTTAACCCTAAAATTGTATCTGAAGCTATACCAAGGGAACACTTAGTAGAAGAAAAAGAGACGAGCAAAAATTGTCCTTTCACTACTAGCTAGGAATGCACCTTCCTAACTCCATCACTACCTCAACCTAATAGATTGACACCACAAAAAATTGAGGAGCAGCGTGTATGAAATTATAAATTCAACATGTTTATAAATTAATCTTGGCTTAGAGAAGATAAAACATACCTACACTTTCAATTGGGAATACATTTGTTAAGTAGGATCATGACCAATATGGGGATCCACTAGACCTGATTAGGGGATCATTTATCATAATACACTATGTTAAGGGGGGTTCCAAAGCCTCCAATCTAACATAATCATGCAATAACCCTAAGGGGGTCTTAGGTTTTGATATTTCACCTAATCTAATAACAAGAAAAGTAAATCTAATCTAGTACTCACCAAATCTTGTGGCACAACATGAGGGGTTAGTAAATAATAAAAACATGTATAAGAGAATATAAATGAAGCTACGTATGAGTAAGACCCTAATACATGGAATATAAATAGTAATATTATTCAAATCTAATACTTATGCTACTTTTATTTACTAAAGAGAGAAGCAAAGTTAGAGAATACTTACCTGAATGTGAACCCATCGAGACTCAATGTTTCCCTTAGCCAAAGGGGATTTTCATTAGGTTATTTTAGTTTGTAAGGATCACTAGGATAGGCCAAAAAATCCAAGACTTATCCACAAGAATAGATTCTCCAAGTAGAAACCCTAAGCTAAGACTTCTCAAGTTGAATGGTGGAAGAATAAATTGTAAATAAGTGTGAGTAAATAATAACTCTCTAATGTATATTGAAATAATGATGAAATTATTTTGTGTTTATAGGTATATATTTCCTTAAACCCTTCTAAAAATTTCAACCAATAGGGTTGACCTAGTTGACCCAGTATAATTCTAAATAATAATTCACTAGGTCATAAGCTAGGTCGGCCAAAGGTCAACTAGATCCTAAGTGAAAAATACCTTGAAACTGTATAGGGTTGACCTAGTCGACCTAGTATAACCAAATAAAAAAAATATTTAGGTGAGGAAAAGAAGGATGGAAAGAGGAAAAATACTATAGGAGTGTGTAAAAAGAGTAGTAATAGCATAGGGAATGGTCTTTAAGAGCTAGTTGGATTGGTAATATATGGTAATAAGGGATAACAATCCTACGAATCACGAATGGTATGCCCACCCCTTTCCTAGTGCACACCTTAGGGCATGCACTTAGAGATATTAAGTCTCGATGGGTTCCTACAAGATATAAAGCATCAATATTTGATAAAATTTTAACATATTGTGTATACAAAACATGCCAAAGGGTTACGTTATTTTGTGATAGAAAATGGAGCAAAGGTCATCGATGTGTTAAAAAGAAGTTATTTTACATTGAAGGGGATAATGAGGATGAAGAATATGAGGCATCTAGTGAGGGTTTTGAAGGACCTAAGGATGAATCCATATATTCTCAACCTACTATCTCCTGCCATGCCCTTACAAGTATTTATACTCCTCAAAATCTTAATGTGGTAGGTTTTCTTAAGAAATAGAAGGTCATGATGTTGATTATCTCAGGAAGTACACATAATTTCATTAAAAATAATTTGGCTTCTCATTTTAATTATTTCATCTACCCAACACCATAATTTTAAGTTAAGATTGTAGATGGTGGTATAGTTAATTGTTATGGTAAATGCTATAGTTTTAAGTTAGCAATGGGGGACTATTTTATAGATTCTCCTATGTTTGCTATTCTTATGGATAGGACTGACATTATTTTTGGAGTACAATGGATCACTACATGGGTACTATTGAGATGAGTTTCCAAGAGTTATTCATGCACTTTCATTTTGAATGTAAGCCAACTGAATTGCAAAGATTAAGATTTAAATCTCCATAAGTGATTAGTTCACATTAGATGACTAAGATACTAAAAAAAGGTGATGAAGGATTTGTGGTGCACTTATTTTCCATTAATGTTAAAAAAACTAAGGATTCTACCCATCTCGATTTAAAATAATTATTGGAACATTCAATTATTTTTAACCCCATGCCAAAAGGTCTTCCTCCTAGTTATACCCATGATCGTGCCATCAAACTCATTCCTTGAAGTACACCACCCAACATTAGACCATATAGATATATTTATTCCCTAAAGAGTGAAATTAAAAAAATGGTACAAGAGTTGTTAGAGGCAGGAACCATTTACCATAACCAAAGTGAATATTCTTCTCCAATAGTCATGGTGTGAAAGAAGGATGAAACTTGGAGGATGTGCCTAGATTATAGAGAGCTCAACAAGTTCACTATCAAAGATAAGTTTCCTATTCCTATAATTGATCATTTTCTACATGAATTACATGATGATGTTTATTTTACCAAATTAGATCTTCATTTTGGGTATCATCAAATCTAGATTTATGAGGAGGACATTCCTAAAATAACTTTTCATACTCATGAAGGACATTATGAAATTTTGGTCATGCCTTTTGGTCTCACCAATGTACCATCCAAATTTCAAATTTTGATGAATATGGTTTTTAGGACATTTTTGAGAAAGTTTGTACTTGTGTTTTTTGATGACATCCTTATTTATAGTAAAAATTAGGAAGACCACTTGTAACATGTGAAACATGTACTCTCAATTATTGAACAACATTAGTTTTATGCTAAACCATCCAAATGTTCTTTTAGAGTCTAGGAAGTATAATATTTGGGTCATATTGTATTATATGAGGGAGTAAAAGTTGATCCTAAGAAAATCCAAGCCATCATGGAGTGGTAGATTCCCAAGACATTCAAGTAACTAAGGGGATTTTTGGGGCTAATTGGTTACTATTACAGGTTTGTCAAACACTATGGTAGTATTACAACACCACTCACTTATTTTTTGAATAAAAACTCCTTCAAGTGGAATGATACAACTACCAAGGCATTTGAATAGTTGAAAATGGCTTTGTGCACCACTCTGGTATTGACTACTCTAGATTTTTATAAAACTTTTGTGGTTGAATGTGATACATGTGGATATTGTATGAGTTTAGTACTCATGCAAGAGGGTAGGCCAATTGTATTTGAAACTCATCAATTGAAGTGTAAAAATTGGCTCAAACCCATCTATGAGAAAGAGATGATGTCTATTTTACATGCAGTTAAAAAATGGATACTTTATCTATTGGGTTGTCACTTTCAGGTAAAGACTAATCATGATAGTCTTAAATATTTTTTGGAACAAAATTTATCATCTAAATAACAAAAAAATGGGTGAAAAAATGTTAGTATTCAATTTTTAAATAGTCTATAAGAAAGGAAAATAAAATGTGGTGGCTGATGCACTATCTAGGTAAGATGACCCAGTTGAGGCATTGTTATGTGCCATGACCATTTGTAGGCAAACTAGCTCAAGGAAGCAATGTCAGAATGGGATAATGATAGTGCTACCCATGTATTGATTCAAATTATATAATAGGGTGTATATGGGATTGAAAATTTTACATTGAAAGGGAATGCATTATGGTACAAAGATAGATTATATTTATGTCAAAATTCTCTTCTCAAACAAAAAATCCTTCAAGAACTTTATGCATCTCCACTTGGCACTCACTCAAGTTTTTTGAAAACCTATCATATAGTCAATAAGTTTTTTTTGGGAAGTAATCAAAGGGGATGTACATAAATATGTGGATGAATGTATGGGCTATCAGAAAAATAAAGGTGAAACCATTAAAACCCTAGGTATTTTACATCCCTTATCCATCCCTATTCAATGATGGGAAAAGGTGTGTATGGATTTCATTACTGGGTTACCATGATTTGAAGGTAGAAAATTCATCATGGTTGTTATGGATAGAATCACAAAGTATGATCATTTTTGTTATTTATCTCAAACATTGGTGGCTAGTATAGTTGCATCTACCTTTCTCAATATAGTTCAAAAAATGCATGGTACTCTCAATTTTATTATCAGTGATCGAGATCCCATATTCACTAGTAATTTTTGGACAAAATTATTTACATGTTTGGGAACCCAATTGGCTCATATCTCATCTTATAATCATCAATATGATGGACAAATTGAGTTAGTCAACAAGTGTCTAGAATGGTACCTTCATTACTTTGTGTCAGATAAATAGGATAAATGGGTTCAGTGGCTACCCCTAGCTAAATGGTGGTATAATAATTAAGTACATTATTCATCCACAATGTCTCCTTTTATGTAATTGTATGGATACCATCCTCCATCCCTAACTTCACCCTTGAAGGCCCACCAAAAGGCATGTATAGTAGAGGAACACCTTCAACATCAACATGAAGTCCTTACTAGTTTGAATGAAAATTTAGCTTTGGCCTTGAATCATATGAAACAATAAATAGATCATCATAGGATTGAGATGCATTTTGAAATTGGCGATTGGGTATTTATTCACTTTTATCCATATAAGCATATGTCCTTGAAGTAACTTAAAAAGGATTAACATGTTGTGTCCCAAGTATTATGGCCTTTATTAGATCTTGCAAAAAATTGGTAGTGTGGTCTACAAGCTAGAATTTCTTCCATCCACTTGCATTCATCCATTATTTCATGTATCTTGCCTTAATAAGGTCATTGGACATAGAGTTTACACTCAAACCAAGTTACTAGAATTGGATGAGGAAGGGAGAGTTGTTATTGATTGTGAAACAATCCTTCAAACATGCACTAAGCAACTACAGTCTAGAATGTTATAAAGTATCTGATCAAATGAAAGAATATGCCTTCTGAAGATGCTACCTAGGAGGATGAAGTCTTCATGCAACAACATCTGAGATTGATTAAACATTGAGGAAAATATTCTTTTGAAGGGGAGGGGCATGATATGCCCTTAACCGTTAGTGTGTCTTAGGATATGTGTAACTAATTTGTGGATTGTATAACCCTTTTGCATATTATTTTACATTTATCTATGCACTCATATGCTTAATTGGTCATCTTATGGGTTGTCCATGGCCTTGGTAGACTATATATAGGAGGTAGGGTTAATTTTTCATCATAATATTGGAATATTAATTTATTATTTCATGTATTTGGGAGGTTTCCCCCTCGAAGTGGCTTATATATTATTCATATTTTCTAATATATTTCCATATCATTGTGATCTATTTATGTTATTTTTTTGATATAGTGAATAAGTAATATCATTACATCAAATTAAATTTACAGTCCATTTTGGGCCTTTAACGGTTTTGATGGATAGACAATCCATAAAGTTTATGCTCATGCCTTGATAACTTTATTGTTAGCATGTATTTTATTTTGACAAGGTCTTTGCCATGTAACTTCTGCTTTTTTCCTTCATTGCATGATTATATTTTCTTCCATGGGTCCCATTTTTCCACTTGATAACTTGTTGCTACCCACAGGCTTTAACTTTGTTGCTTGATTTTTTATTCCATGACCACCTGGCCTTTCCTTGCTCTTTTATTACCTATATTGGGGATTTGTGCACATGATAATTGATCTTTCCACTATGAGGTGATATTTCATAATGCATCCAAATATCACTTTCCTGGGACCTAACAAATTATGAAGATAATTTTTCTTTCCATGGTGAAGCAAGATTTCACCATGTACCATCATCTCACTTTCCCAATGCTTTGATATACTACTCAGCTTACATAGACCACCCTAAGGATATAGAGTAGCGAGATTTTACATTATGGTTTGATCTCATTCACCCACTTACCTAGGGATCTGACATTGTTTATAGGTTTCACAAAAATATCTAGGAGAGTGGGGTAGTGGGATTATGCCATGTGGTATCATCTCTCTCACCCACTTACCTGGAGGATTCATGCTCTATATAAACATCCCTAGGACAACAGAGTAGTGGGATGATGTCACATGACATAATCTTTCTAACCCACTAGCCTGAAGGCTTTACATTAGTATAAAAATATCTAAGTTATTAGATCAACAAGATTTAACTACATGGAATCATCTAACTCTTCTACTATCTTAAATATTTGCTGACATGGAGATCCATCAAGCAAACTCTCAAAAATTGATTAAGTCTTTTAAAATAATAAAAAATACTATGTGTCCTTAGGTAGCTTTATAAAATTAACTAAGTACCAAAAATATTTTTTAAATGGGCCTAGGCCATCAGGAGGTTACCATGTGGCACTAGGAGAAACTTAGTCACCTACATGCACAAGATAAAGGACACATACATCAACTTCAAATTAAAATCTAAAGGCTAATCATTTGAAAATAAATAACTAGGATAATTTGAGTTCAAATGACTAAGTATTTTGAAATGCAACAAAGGGATGTGAAAACTTATAAAAATAAACCCATTCGAAAGTAACTTTCATCTAATTTAATGAAATCATCTAAGGCAAATATTGAGGCCAAGGAAACTCATAGTCAATTTAGATTAAATTAAATCAAGAATAGATTCAATTTCTTAGGAAAATTAGTAATAAAACTATGAAATAGTCAAATAATTTGTATAAACCTAAGGCAAAATAGTCTACAAGGAGGTTATACTATGTATTTTAGAACACAAGTAGACAAATAGACTAAGACTTAGTAGATTAATGCAAATTCAAGTGCTAAAATTAACTGACTGATAGATAAAATCTTGGATTGTATTGAAAAAATGCAAATACATTAAAGTAAACTCATTAAGTCACTTGTAACTAATAGTCTAGTAGATTTCTAAAAAGGTTGATTTAAACAAGTAACCATAATGAACTCTTTAAAGGTACAAGACCAGATTCCAAAGCAAAATAAGGGCCCCATTTTTAGCTTGAAAAATGGGGCATGTTGGATCCCAAAAAGAGTGATGAGATATGTTTTTGATCCAAAACCAAAGTGATGGTATACCAAATAGTAATAAGTTTTGGATCCCCAATGTTAATAATAAACTTAATGTTTTATTTATTTATTTTAGAAACCTAATTTTACTTCAAAGGTACTTTTAGATGTTAGTTTGCATTCTTATAGGGTACTTGTGTGTTTATCGATTATCTATTAATATTAGGCTCTTATTGGCATGTGTTTTATATGTTATTGGCCATATTTACTTTCCATTATGATTTTTTATCTTTCCTTCATGTATTTGACCATGGCTAAGAACAAGGGCCAATCTATGCGATCATAAGATCTCTCAAAGTTAGGTTTAAGAAATAGAATGTGTTATCATGAGGTACAAGTCCAATCCATTTATTCCCAAAAAATAATGATGTTGTTGAGAAAATATATTCTCTTTTGCATATAATGAATGAATTTATTTTTTCATCTTCATATTTTTTTTCTACATCAAGTTCTTCTATAATAACCATATCAACTTTTTCTTGTTTTATATATTCACACTCAATTTTTTTTCTCCAATCCTATTTATATGGCATTATAAGGCCTCAAATAAAATCAACTGGGGACTTTGTATTTACTTGTTATTAAAATTTAATGTCATTCTCATGAATATGATCCAATTAAATTAATCCTTAGAGTGAGTTATAAGAACTCATAGCAATAACAATTATTGAATAAAATGAATTGGGTAAAGAAAATGACACTAGATCAATTGAACTAGTAAACAAATTGGGATTGCATAAAATTAAAAAGGATTAATAATGGGGGATAAACCAAAAGTATTATGATCAATAATATAAACTATATCAACTACCTATTTTTAAAACTTCTAAGCACTTGAAAATCTCCTGAAAAATAACAATTGGGGTATCATTTATAATAGATAATTTATTTATACAAACAATAAGGGTAGTCATGTGGGAAATTATAAATTCAGTGGTTGAAGGGATGAAAGAGAGTTTAATATTAATATCCTTGTAATATATATATATATATATATATATATATATATATATATATATATATATATATATATATATATATATATATATATATATATATATATATATATATATAACTCTTTACTTGATCATTTATCATGGGATATTGAACATCCATATTCTCTTGTAACCTGAGAACTTCAATTTTAATGTCCTCAAATGACTAACCATTCCTATCTCATATAAATTCATAGTTTCTTCTTGGATAATTTTTGGAAGAATAATTACTGAGATGGGGGGGGGGGGTAAACTATTTTTTAATACCTTTCCTTTAATTTCACTTATTAAATCATGAATCATTCAAGCAAACATATATATCTAGAAAGTATAAACACTTATCCACATAAGCATGAAACATGAAAACACATAATATATGTGGGAAAAACTCAAGGGGAAGAAAAAAAGAAAAAAAAAAAATATATATATATATATATATATATATATATATATATATATATATATATATATATATATATATATTTACTACAGTCATACAAGACAAAACCAAGTTTAGTGAATCACCAACTTCACATGGAGCACCAACCCCAACTAGATAAGCACCCACTTAACTAGGCTTTAACAAGTAGCCACTTGCAAGAAGGCACGAACCCCCTAGATGACTCAACACCAACTCAAAAAATTCATTTATTTTATCACCTTAATAAAACCTTGTTTCTCAACCAACTGATGATGACCACCTCTTAAACTCTTCACACTCTTATCCCTCTCAAACTACCTTCTAGGCCTCTTCGCTCAATTAGGTCTCTTCAATACTGATTAGGTCATATGACCTTGACCTTCATATGAAGACACACTTTAATATCTTCATTATAGATCTTATATACTCCTATGATGGTATATAATACCTATTTTTTCTCAATAATGTTCAATATCATTTGCATACACTCTACTTACTCACATAGACCTAAAACTACCTTACATATATACCATTCCTTGTTCATATACCACTTATTCATATACTTACCATTAATATATTATGTCAAAAATGGAATCAGTATTATTAAATCTCATAAAATTATTCAAATTAATATTGAGTCCTTTTGGTCTATCATAACTCTATTAGACTTTATTTCACTTTTAGGTCTCATGGAGACCTAATTCCATTAGGTCTACTTTAGGACATGTTATACTTTGCCTTCTTTGGAGCACTTTAAAAATACAAAAATGATAGGAACATATAATATAAAAATTAAATATACCTATAATAATATCATATATGATCCATAACATTTTTTGTATCCAACCACCACTTGAAGCACACCATTTATACTATTCATAATTAGGCCTTCTCATACACATAAAGTCTATCTTGAATTATTGAAGATTAAACACAACTTATATAAAAAACATGGAAATAAATAATATAAAATGAAACTTCATGAACTTAAGAACATAACCATTTTATTTATACTTCACAACTTATGGAAAAAGGACTCAAACACTTCTCTACAAATAGCCCACTCAGAACTGCCAAAACACTCCAAAAACCAATCATGAACAACTTGATCTTCAACACCTAAAATAACACTTCCCATGACTAGTGAAACTTTAAAAATATAATTTACATCATTATACCTCTATAAAATACAAAAATCATAAGGTATAATGTCAAATATTGGTCTTGCTGACGAATCTTTTGACCTCACTAACACATTCAAACTAGAACCAGATAAGCCATTTTGGTTTCAACATTTCAACCACTTTCACTAAATATAAAAAATTATAAAAAATGGATAGGAAATAAAATTACAATAAAACATCATATGCATTATATACTTTAACTCAGGGTATAGATCCTCAAAAACACCTCTGTAACTCACTAGTTAAGAACTATCAGTTTTCCTCAAAGACCAATCATGGTGACTCAGACCTCCAACACATATACAAACATATTAAATGAATTATGATGTATATATATGATATTAATTAAAAATTTTAAAATTATAATATATAAATATAATATGGTCAAATGTCAAATATTGGTCTTGCAGACCAATCTCATGACCTTATATCTCACTATCTCATCTGAACTAGACAGGTCAACTTGTAAGCAACTTTTTCACTATAATCACTAACCTCAAAAAATAATACCAACTATTAACATTTCTTAAAAGTCCTAAAAAACATATCAATTCACTTGGTTTCATCATTATATCATGATAACACATTCCTATTCATCTTCTCACTACTGCATATGTTTGTCACTATTTGCACCATTTGGCCTATTAACGACTAGCTCACTTGGACAGCTAGTTCAAAATAATTAAGGGATAGAACCTATTTATAAACCTTAATGAAAATTATTAAATATTCTCTACCTTATTCCTCCATCCATTTTAACACTTTGACCAATGTAACCTTTGACTACTATAGTAAATTCTTCACAAACAAGGCTGTATCTATATATTTTCTCTCTCATCTAAATAAAAACCACCACTTGGAGGTACTTGGTAGAGTTTAATACATTATACAATAGTTTTTATATTCATTTGAGACCATTTTGGTCTATTTTGAATAAAATATTTACATCATGTTCTTGTTAGGGTTTTAGAGAATCTTAACATAGGTTTTGGTGTTAACGATTATTCATAAAGGATTCCCCTTAAATAAAAAACCAATACCTATAGTTATTAGATATTAACCTTACCTATATCTCCTTAATATCTCTAGTTCCCATGCATAGGTTATGTGTGCCAATAAACACTTGAAATTCCTTATCGGGTTTACATGCCTTCATTATGTGTACTCGAGAGACCTCAAAACCAATTTTCATGCCTTTTATTGAAAATAATAACCTCAAAATTTATGAACATGATTTAAAAAACATATCATACCTCTATCCATCCTCACATATGCAAAATTATCTTTAAAACTGATCTTAATGCCTCATTAGGCTAAGGAGGATCTAGGAGTGGTCTAGGTGTAGACTTGGTCTGAAGGTCCTAAACTTGTAGGCTCACCCTAAGACTCTCATGGATGATTATAAACATCAATAACATGCTAAAAAAAAATCATAAAACCTCTCATGATTCTATGCATTCATGTTAACAAGTCACCATACTCATACCTTTTCATAAGGATATTACATGCCATGACTAGGCTTCTCAAGGACTTGAAACTTGAAAAATGACCTTGAAACACTTATAAAAGTATCTAAAATTTTCTTACATGATCAAATAATTCCAAAAAAGCTATCACAAGCTTGTACTTACTTACTTCATCAAACTTCACTATGCACATCTTCTCACAGTGTCTAGACTAGGCTTCTCAAGACACATTGTACTTAAGGACTAGTAATCAAACATGCTTACCTTAAATATATAAAATAAGAACACTATTCTGATAGAACTTTCAAACCACTATAATAATCACTTTTTTATTAACATGCTTTCATGTCCTCATGCAGATCTAGAGCCTCATAACCATGCTTTAATTCTCATTTTGACCATCATACCTTTTTATGACAACATTGACAACTTCAAGTTGACCTGAACCATGACATCAACCTTGACATCAACCAACAAAAAATACATTAGTTTTCCTTCAAATTCTCTCTTGAATTCAAATTTTATCATACCTTCAAATTCTCTCTTACCTTTAAATTATCTCTAGTCACATGGTTTCCTTGTCACATCAAGCACATAAGCTCATACCTCAAAGACCACTCACCATGCATATTTACATGATGTATCTTGAAATAAATGACATCAAAATTGACATAAATGACATAAATATTGAAATTTATGATAACACTTCTCAATAATCTCCCCCTTTGTCATTTATGGAAAAACATTCTTCAATTTGATCACTCTCATGTCCCCCAATCTGGCCAATCTACCTTCTTAAAATTTCTCTCCATTCGACATTAATGACAAAGGGTCATATACACTGAAACTTTTGGAACCACTCAATCTCCCTCTTTGGAAACTATTCTTATAAAATGAAAAAGAATTCAAATCTCTTTTATGATTGTTAATAACTACACTTGGAGCTTATGAACAACCTAAAAATCTCCCCCTCAAACCAAGCATCAACCATGATTCTACTAACTGAGGAGTGTCTCCATGAAGCCTAATAGATTCACCCCTTTCTATAGGGTATTATAATAACATAAACCTAGGAGATTCCTATACTTTCATGCTTTCACAAGATTGAATATCCTTCAGAATCTTTTTAGTCTTGATTGACACCTTAAGATTGACCTCTTTATCAACCATTTGATTAATAATATAAGCTGATAATAAACATTCCTAATTTGATTTCATATTTGAATTATGCTCTACCATATAAAACAATCCACTTGGGCTTGTAGATTAATCAAGACTCACTTTTACTATATTTGATTTCCATACATTTATTTACCTTCTCTCTTGCACTCTAGGGGCTTCAAACCTCTTGTTTTGACTTTATGACCTTATAAATTTATTAAGAAAAAATCTTACAACATGTCCCACATTATGAAAACTTTAGAAAACAATCTCATTCATACATCTTGACTAATGATTCATTTCATAATCCCATACATATTCATTTTTAGAGGGTTTTCTACACTCTCTTGCTTTATGACCAAACTAATTGCATGTAAAATAGTAACCATTGAATGAATTAACATACCTCATAGCATTAGGATATCTTATTGGTATCTTTATGTTGACCTTCTAGTCTTCATTATCCTTCTCCTTGAATTGAGCTACCTCCTTTTGGTTTTCATTAAAACCAAGACCTGTCTTATCACTTGTAGACTTCTGACTGCTCAAGATGTCATTTAGACCCTTAGTGTTCTTTTCAAACTTCATAAAGTTCTTCAAATTGATATATTGTTGATCTAACTTAGATTTTAAGGATTATATTTTAGTTCTATACTTTATGAATTCTTCCTCTTTATCTTTTAAGCTATCAATGCCTATCTTCATTCGTGCTTCAATCTGATTGATGATCTCATCATACTCCTTAAATGTGTTACTCAAAATTTATTCAAACAAACCAATTTGATATTCATAGTCCTTAAATAATGATCTTAGTTTGTTTTTCTTCCTTATTTGGAACTACAACTCTTTTAGATCACTCACCAATTCTTCCTCAAGGTTCACTTCAACCTCTTATTCATTTGATTCTTCATTATGCATAAGACCTTTCCCTCTTGAATAACCTTCATTGTCTATTTCTATATCCATAAATAAGGTTTCATTGTTTTCATGTTCATGTTCATTACTATCATCATCACTATAAAATTTACTTGTATCACTTACATCAGAAGAATTATTATGTTCTTTGGTATAGAAACTTCTCTTTTTCTTAAATAACCCTTTCCTACATTCATAATTAAATATTTATTATTTTTTTTAGGCTTATATACCTTCTTATCATCTCCATGATGTTTATCATGTTCCTCATCATGCTCCGTTTTATCATTGTTAGGACACTTAGATGCAAAGTGACCAATCTTACCATAGTTAAAACATTTGTAAGGCAACCTACCCTTGTACTTACCAGATCAAAACTTCAATTTCCTAGAAAAGATGGCTATCAGTTCATCATCATCAACATATAAACATACCTCATCCATGAACTACTTGGATTTTGACTTCTAAAATTTGAATGTTGTTTCCTTCTTGGGAGGTCTTCTTTAATTTGTTCTCATCTCATAGTCAGTCAAGATGCCATGAAACCCATCCTTTTCTAATTTGTCCAAATCTTGCATCTCTTCTACTATAGATAACTTATAATAAAATTTAGGAGTTATTGATCTCAATACCTTTTGAAAAACTATAGACTCTTTCACTTCTTCACCTAATACTCTAATGACATTGACTACTTCATCAACCCTCAATAGGTAGGATACAATGGTTTCATCTTCATTCATCTTTAGATTTTCAAACTATCTCTAATGGGTCTAAAACATGGCCATCTTCACCTTAGTGTCTCTTTAATAGATATTATTCAATTTGTCTCATATATCTTTGGTTAATACATAATGCATCACCTTTATAAACTCTACCTCTAATAGGCCACATATAATGACATTCATTGCCTTAGAATTGCTCTAACTTTATTTATTGCCTACTGCATTAGTTGGTGGTGTAGGAGGTGGAGTGTATCCATCCAAAAATGACTACCATATGTCATGTAGCATTGAAATTAGATATGTTCTCATTATAATGATCCAAAAATCATATTTATTCTCATTGAAGAATGAAGCCTTACTAGTAAAGAAACCTCTTTGAACTTGAATAATATCCATCCATGCTTCGAGGATATACTTTAGGATATTAGTCATGATTCAAAGGAATAGGATATAATACCAAATTTTGTAAGAAAAATGATTGAGAGGGGGGTGAATCAGTCTTAAAAACCTTTCCTTTAAGTTCACTTAAGCAATCATAGATCATTAAAGCAAACATATAGATCTAGCAAACATAAACACTTATCTACATAAGAATGAAACATAAGAACAAATAATATATGTGGGAAACCCTAAAGGAGAGAAAAAACACAAATATATGAAAATGGAATGCAGTATTATAGGACAAAAACCAATTTTAGTGAAGCACTAACTTCACATGGAGAAACAACCCCAACTAGACAAGAACCCACTTGCAAGGAAGCACCAACCCCTTAGATGAATCAACACAAAATATTTCACCTGATTGTTTTTATCTCATTTAAAAAAAAAAATTTCTCAACCAAATGATGATGACCTCTTCATCTCTTCACACTCTTATCCCTTTCAAACTACCTTCTAGGCCTCTTTGCTCAATTAGGTCTCTTCAAGACTGATTAGGTCATTTGACCTTAATATTCATATGTAGACACACTTCAATATCTTAATTATAGATCCTATATACTATTATGATGTTATAAAAGACATATTTAAGTAAAAAATGTGCTATATCATTAACATACACTCTACTGACTCACATAGGCCTAAAGCTGCCTTGTATATATATCATTCCTTATTCATATGCCACTTAGTCAACTAATCACCTTTAACCTCTTAGGTCAGCCATGGAATAGGTCTTATGAAATCTTATAAAAATTATTAAAATGAATATTGAGTCCCTTTTTATTTTATCATAACTCTATTAGACCTCATTTCACTTTTAGGTCTCATGGAGACCTAATTCCATTAGGTCTACTTTAGGACACGTTATAATTTGCCTTCCTTAGAATAATTTAAAACTACACACACAATAATAAAATATAATATAATAATAAAATATACCTATAATAATCTCATATAATAGCCATAACACTTTTTAGATCCAACCACCACTTGAAGCACACATTTTGTACTATTCATAATCAGGCCTTCTCATACACAGAAAGTCTGTCTTGAATTACTGAAGGTTAAACACAAATTGGATAAAAAACCATCGTAAAAATAATATGAAATAAAAATTCATGAAATTAAAAAAATTACAATGTTATGTATACTTCACAACTTATGGGAAAAGGACTCAAACACTTCTCTGCAAATATCCCACTCAGAACTACCAAAACACTCCAAAAACTAGTCATGAACAACTTGATCTTCAACACCTGAAAGAACACTTCCCATGACCAATGAAAATTTAAAAAATATTATTTTAAATATGTATACTTATATTAAATAAAAAATAACAAGTTCTAATGTCAAATATTGGTCTTGAAGACCAATCTTTTGACCTCACTACACACAATCAAACTAGAACTAGAAAAGCCATTTTGGTTTCAACATTTCAACCACTTTAACTAACTATAAAACCTAATAAAAAAATGGATAGGAAATAAAAGTATTAAAAAAACACAATTTTCATTAGATACTTCAATTAGGGCATAGATCCTCAAAAACACCTCTACAACTCATTAACTCAGAACTATCAGTTTTCCTCAAAGACCAGTCATGGTGACTCCGACCTCTAACACCCATGTAGACATATTAAGTGACTTATGATGTATGTAGATGATATTATGATACCATTATAAAATTATAAGATATAAATATAATATGTTAAAATATAAAATATTGGTCTTACAAACCAATCTCATGACCTTATATCTCATTGTCTCATCTAAACCAGACAGGTCAACTTGTGAGCAACTTCTTCACTATAATCACTAACCTCAAAAAATTATACCAACATGAAAATATTTTAAAATTATTTAAAAACATATATGTGAGCTTGGTTTCATCATTATATTATGATTACACATTCTTATTCATCTTCTCATTATTTCTTGGGTTTTTCACTATTTACACCATTTGGCCTATTAGCAACTGGCTCACTTGGATGACCAGTTTAGAATAATTGAGGGATAGAACATATATAAAAAGCTTCATTTACATGAGGAATTAGTCTCTACCTTATTCATCCATATATTTTTATAATTTGACCAATGCAACTTTTGACTTCTATAACAAATTCTTCATAAACAAGCCTATATCTGTGCATTTTCTCTCATCTACCTAACCACCACCACCTATAGGTACCTGGGAGATTTGAATAAATTATAAAATAGTTTATATAGGCATTTTAGACCATTATAGGCTATTTTGAATAAGACATTTCACTTCAAGTTCTTATTAGGGTTTTAGAGAAATTTAACATAGGTTTTGGTGTTAATGATTATTCATAATTGATTACCCCTTAAATATAAAACCAATGCCTATAGTTATTAACTAAGACCTTCCCATCTATCCTTAATATCTCAGGTTCTCATGTAGAGGTTACACATGCCAATGAACACCTAAAATTTCTTCTCAAGTTTGTATGCCTTTATTATGTGTACGTGAGAGACCTCAAAACCAATTTTCATGCCTTTTATTATAAATAATGATCTCAAAATTTGTGAACATACTTGAAAAAACATATCATACCTATGTACATGATCACATATTCAAACTTGTCTTAAACTGATCTTCATGCCTCATTAGGCCAAGCAGGATCTAAGAGTGATCTAGGTGCAAATTTGGTCTGAAGGTCCTACCCCTATAGGCTGACCTTGATATTATCATGGTTTGTTATACAACTTAATCACATGCTCAATCAACCTCATATGACCTCTCATCCCCATGTGCATCCATCTTACCAAGTCACCATACTCATACCTTCTCACAATGACATTACATGCCATGACTAAGCTCTCCAAGCATTTGAAACTTGATAAATAACCTTAAAACACTTTTGAAAGTATATACACTTTACTTACATGATCACACAATTCCAAACAACCTCTCACAAGATTATTCTTACTTAACGAAAATTTCCTATGCACATCTTGTCATAAGGTCTAGACTAGGCTTTTCAATATACCTTGTACTAAAGGACTAGTACTCAAACATGCTTACCTAAAATATATTAAACTGAACACTCTTCAAAAAACACTTTCACACTACTGTAAAAATATCTTTTTGATAAACATGCTCTCAAGTCCTCATTTTGACATAGAGCCTCATAACCATGTTTCAATTCTCATTTTAACTATCATACCTCTTTGTGACAATAGTGTTAACTTCAAGCTGACCTAAACCATGACATCAACCAATAGAAGATACATTAGGTTGCCTTGAAATTATCTCTTGACTTCAAGTTCTCTCTTGTCTTCAAATTCTCTCTTGTCACATGGTTTCCTTGTCACATCAAGAACACAAGCTCATACCTCAAATACTACTCCCCATGCATATTTACCTGCTGCATATTGACATCAATGACATCAAACTTGACATCAATGACATTAATATAGGCATTAATGATAACACTTCTCAACACTATTCATTACATCCATAAAAATATCATTTACATATGAGGCTTGTTTTTTTACTTTATATAAACATTATTTCTAATATAATTTATATAATTCTACACCTTCCCTAGAGGATCCCATTGTGAAAATTCAACCTCTCCTAATTCATATGTGATTAAATATTTTCCTATATTCTTCACATAGTGAAGTTTTGAAATACCTCTTATCCAATAAACATAGCCATTTAAGGCATGATTGCCTAGTTTTTATACTTTATGAGTAGGGCAATTTTAGAAGATAGTTTGTAGGAAATCTCCATAAAAATTAGACACTCAGGTACATATATGGGTAAGGCATGAGGAGGTCTCAAATCTCCTTCTATCATGATTATCATACTATCATGAATATCTAATCAATTTACAAATTAAAAAATGGTTTATATCATGGTGGATAAAAAATTTAGGAACTTTTAATTATTAATGGCTTCATGAATAACTATAATAAATTCATTGCAAAATTTAGGGTAACAAGAGTGGTGTGAGTGATTATATAGAACATAATAGATAATATGAATTGGATTCTTACCTAATGGAGACTAAGTATTGAATAAATTAACACCAAATTGGAGTGTATAACATATAAAATTAATCAAATATTAATTTGTATGGATTTTTTCCCCTTATTTGCATTGCTTAAAATATTTGATAAGATAAAACAAAATGAACTCACCCCAAATTGTAAGGTTTCCATCCTTCAACAAGTTTTGGGGTAGTTGAATGTAAGAAACATTTACATGATCAAATTGACTTATTTAAAATAACCTATTCAATAATAACGTAACATCCTTGAGAGTAACCTTGAAATTATAAATTAAATATGAGATATCTTAGTTGTTTCTCTACGAACTCAAGTTTTTACTCCACTTTCTTAGTACATCATATATTTTATGCTTTAACTACCAGGTTGAGATTCACTCATTGGTATAACTCATAATTATTTATAGTAATCTACTAATTTAGTGAATGTAAACTCTTGTGGCATCTAAAAATATTATTACACATGGGAGGTATATCCTCCCATCCTTTATATCATAGTAATGAAACATGTCTCTTATAACATCTCTACATATAAATATCTCTAGTTTTGTTGTTGCCCTATGTAAATATGAGATTTTGATTTTTCATGTGGTTTTTTGTTCTTGATCCCATCATGTGATCTATTTAAAGATTTTAAGTAGTAAAATTCATTATAATTTATTCAGCTACACATTTTTGAAATGAAAAACCATATATATTAATTATCTTTATGAAATGGTAAGAACTTTGTTTAATTTTATTTTCAAAATAAGGAATTTAATACAACAATCCATATACTTCTATATTAATCAACTTACACTTTTTACTCCAATGGTGCCTCTTCATGCCATCCAAAGTGGTTTGCAAATGGAATAATATTTGATTTAAAATAAAACCTATTTTTTTAAAAAATGTAAGTTAAATCAAACCACTTCATTAATTGAAAATAGTTAAATATAGACCACTCCATTTTAATTAAATTTTTTTTCATCTTAAATTTTAACAAAACAATAAAAAATAAAATTTAAGACATCAAATTACTAGGAAAATAAAATAAAATACAATGACATTCTAAATCTTTGACCAACTCACACATATGGATTTCTCACTATTTCATAGAAAGGAAAGGAAACATGAATTTATAAACTAAATGATTCTTGTGGGTTTCAAATTCATGGGATGAAAATATGTGGAAATCATATATTTATCACATGAAACTCTATTAATTTGTGATAAATGTGAAGACTTATCTTAGGAGGCCATGAGGTGGGTTGTTTCTAGTCGGCTTCCTACCATTTCACAAAGAACAAAGGAAATGCCATTCAGAGTCTTTTAAATATAGAATGTAGTCCAAGTGCCGACAAATAGGAATAAATACAAGGAAAAATAAAGGTGTTTAAAATGTCAATTAATCAAATTATGATATATAAACCAAAATATAAGATTAAATAAATAAGAAAAAATCAAAGAAAAACTAGTTTACATGCAATAAACCCCTTTTTACACTAATTTGAAAAAGGAAAATAGGAATTTTAAAATAATGAAGCTCAATTTATTAGGATAAGATAATATATGATTTTCTATAAATAGGTGTTTATGATTTATTCTTATATTTTAAATCATAATATAGTCCATTTAATTTTACGAGATCAAAATTGGTGGCCCCAAGTTCTTTGGGGAATAACTTGGGTTTGTTGGTGACAACAAAATGTATTTGCATTGCACACCTAAGTAAGAGAAGGAAAATTATTTATTTGATATTCTATTTAAACAAAAAAAATTACTACATTAGGATTGAATCTATTATGTTTGGATATATAGTTACAACTCCATTGTGATTACTCAGCCTGTAACCCTTTTTTTATTCTTTATTTGAGCATTTATGGTAAGCTATGAAAATAAGACAAAAAAGATATCAAATAAAAAATTCTAATGTTGAATTTAGGGAAGTGAATACACAAGACTATAGTATCAGAGCATTCGCCAAGGTCCGAATAACAAGGATGCACGAGTCGAGGTTGCATAGGACGAAGCAAGTGAATACCACAAAATGCTAAAGTAAATGAAATCAAACAAGAGACAATTACATAGAAAATTTGGAGAAAATTCAATATTCCATTAACGTAATATGGCCAAAGTGAAGAATACATATAGGAGAGCACGTAACTCCTCCACAAAAGGTGGTCAAAGCACCCCAAGAATAGACTGTAACTCCTCCATGAAAGGTGGTGACAGGGTGCTAAGAATAGAGAGGTAACTCCCATACCTGAGATAGCCGGTCAAAGGAGTTACTTATGACATTCTTATGACACCTATGACACATCTATGACACACATCTCCACATAAGCTAGCCTATCCCACGAATGTAGGAAAACTCCATGTATGCACAAATATATAATATTCCCTAATTAAATAATAGGGAAAAATAAAAACCTACACTAACATATATGACATTGGATAATACACCTATAAAATAAAACTTAAGATATGGAATAGATATTATTATATATTTGATCTAGTAGAACACATTTGGTGAAAGAAAGACATGGCATATTTGGTGGCCAAAATTTCCTAAGATAAATTAAATAATAAATTAATAAGCACAATTTTTTATTTGATTTTTTAGAGTTCTAAATTTTACATAGTGTCTCATCGTCACTGCTAGACAAATATTTCCCTCTTAAAATCCCCATATTTTTCCCACATGTGTTTATTTCATCAATTTCATTATTTTACTGAGGTCACTACTTGTTTAATTATTTCATTTATTTTTTATCCATGAGGCTGATTTAATTTTTTATTTACACTATATCTATCCTTTACCATCTTAGTAAATTTTTTATCATGGTGCGTTAGAGATATTTACCCTATTACACAAAAAAACATAAAATGCTAGAGTACTTATTTTAACATGACACACATAGCAGGAGATTGATTTTAGACATTGGAGATTTATAAGTAGTTTTTATATCTTAGATAGATTTTTTGATCTATATGTAGATGAAGATTAAGAATATGATGATATTATACATAGGTTATGGAATTATCATGAGAGGCTTCATGTGAAATTATTTTATAAATGGATAGTAATAGATAGAGTTGATATGTATAACTAACACGTGGATAGTGGTTTAGCATAAAGGGGGCACTTTCACATTATAGGTTCATGTGCAAGTGGTCATATGTTTGAGATATTTATGTACATAATGTTTGTTATTATATACTATATATATGTAATAGCTTAAAACCCATGCATGTTGGTGAAATGACACATGTATCATATAGATACTAAAAATTTGGATAAGTAGTTTTGAGATTCTAACATTTTTTTTGGTTATGTAGATTAGTGATATGGTCATTGGATGATAGATTCATATGTTCTAAAAATTGATGATTTTCTATAGGTAAATATTATGATATTTATTATTTTTAGGTTAATTTATGACTGACATATTCCCTTTCGTATTGAGCAATGATGGCAATAATCCATGTAATACTTTATGGTGCAAGGTTATATATAATTTTTTTTCAAAATTTGGTACAAATATTTTATTATTATGACTCATAATATTAGGTAGATATTATGTTCAAGTTGTAGCTTTCTTGATGGACCTACCATATATTATTGGGAAATAGGATCTTAAAACTAAAACTATGTTAGGCAAGAGAAAAACATGAAACTTTGCATGTAAAGACACCATTATCAACAAGTAATACACCAAGATATTCTACCATCAAATATATTACCGATAGATATATAAATAATAAGTGTGAAAATGAAAAAGTGTTCCACAAAAATAATAAGGATTAAGGAATGGGTTTAGTTCTCCTAAATGACAACATCTCTACCAAATCACTACATGAAATATGTTCAAAGACTACTACTTACATTACTTGTGACCCATAAAGGATAAAAAGGTTCATTATATAGGAAACACAAGAGGTAAGTGGGATATGTTTAATGATGGTGTGAAAGGTGGAAGCATTCCTTAATTACACCTGATATTTCTCACACATGAATTTAAATACCACATTACATGTGCATATTAATTATGTGATTTTATAGACACTATTTATAAATTATATAACACCTTAGTCTTGTACACTTGGTAAACTTAGACCTTGGTTGTTTCTCTCAATTTTAGATCTTTGTTGCTTTATAAAGTATCACATCTACTCTATCGTGTGCCCCTTCGCCTATCTCTTAGTTTGACCAGTCTTATATTGATGACCTAAGAATTTTATCTTTCCAAAAATTCTTAAACCTACTTATCTTCCACCTCTACAAGTTCTGAGTCTCTAACTACTTTATTTTTCCATGGACACCAATGTCTAGGATATAAACTAGCATTGATGCTAGTGTCCTAACCCAACACAAGTTTCTAGTGCCCTAAACTCATCCAAAATTTTAAATGAAACATATCTTAATGGTTGGATTAAGTGATTTAATGCAAGTTAATTCTCCAAAGGGATTGATATAAATACAAGATCAACCCTCATTTATCCCTCACCTAACATAGACCAAGGTAACCTATAAAAACCATTCAATCAAGCACTCAATAAATTAAAGCTTTCATATTTATACTATTTCCATATAAGTCAGAGGGATAACACATCTACATGTTTGAATTACTAACGGAGTATCCCAAGAGCTATATTTTCAAAGTTACAATATAGGTCATTGTTGTGCTTACTTATCACATATTTCATGATTCACACATATGCTAACACATAGGGGAGAAGTACATCATTTAGAATCCCTCTTCAGAGTATTATATATGTAGGTAGTGCTCACTAATGGGTTAGATTGACACTATGTGCACACTAACCCCTTTTTACCAAGGTCACTATGAAGATGAAGAACTAGGGTTTTGAAAATTCATGAGGAACAACAGTTGATGACCCAAATTTTAATGCACTAAAGTGAAGATAAAGTCAAAACTAAAAGCATTCAAGTTGTTGCATCCTTTCATAAAAGGTATTTTTATAAGACACTTGCATCAAGTTCAAACATTAGTGTTAATGTAACCATCCCAATCTGACATTAGTTTATGTGGCTCCAAAAGCATCCAAATCAAAATTTGATGACTATTCTAGAACTATCTTTTAGTTCCCTTCTTGCCTATTTTAGATATAGAACTACATTAACATCAAAATGAATTAAGTATATTACTTCCTTGTCATTTTTATATCTAGCATAGTTTTACTTACTATTTTTACCATAACTTAGCATAATAAATTCAATGTATGTTTATATCTGAGTTTAACACCTAATTGGCCTATTGTAGATCTAATCATCACCCTTGTGTTTATAAATTTATATATACCCCTTTAATAAGTTATATAAGTAACCTCAACCTAAAAAATAAAACATTTCATCGTTAAACATTTGGTGAACCCAACCATTTTTGTTTAACCAAAACCCTAGTTTGCATATTAGGGTTTTAAGTTTACTTTCGATTCTTGTATTTATTTTTTATATCTAATTGTACAGGTATAACTTAAAGCATGATGATTTATATTATTTCTCTAGGCATTGTGCTTGATTTATTTTTAATTTTATGCATAATTATATATGTCCTTAGGCAAGTTCCTTCAAATCCCCATCCTTGGGATAGTTTTTTTAATGTTCCTAATAATCAATGTATTGCATATGAGGATTTTATGGCATATCAAAAGTATGATAAATCTACCTCTATTCCTTATAGTTATCATAAAAAAAAACTAATGATAAAAATTTAATTTTAACTAGTTATATTAATAATGACATGTCTTCACATGGTTATGAGATTGACCTTGAATGTGAATATGAAGAGCCTTTTTCCATTACTTTTATTTCCAATAGCACAAGACCTAAAAAAGGTAAAATTGATTCCTTTTATTGAAGGTGATATAATAGATATGAAATAGGTTAAAATTCAATATGATGAAGATGTTTCATGCATAAATTATCAATATGAATCTAAATTTTATTTTTTGCCTTCTATTTCAGATGATGCAAAAGTTTAAAAGGATGAGTGTGTGCCTTCTTTCCAAAATAATGATAGTGTTGAAAATATTTTTCTTTCTTTAGATCACTCTAGTGAAAATAGTGAAATAATTTCTCCTTCTCCTATGGTATGTAACAAAATTTCAATCAAGATTTCACCTTGAAATGATAATTATATCAACCTTCATACTATTAAAAAATCTATACTTGTCTCTTTATACACAGGTGTTCCTTTAACAAAACCATGTGATTATTCTATTTTAGAGGGTGGTAAAGAGTCTATCATTCTTAAGTTCCATATGAATGGTACTTTAAAACCTATAATAAAAATTTCAGCCTCTTCTTTTGATATGCTATCTATTATGACCACCATAGGAGATTTGCAATAATAAGTCAACACTCTTAAGGTACAAATTTATTCTCATGAGGTTATTTTTTAGGAGAATACATTAGTAGAGCAACCTATTACTAAGGATGTATTTGAGAATATTTATCCTTCAAACTTTATTATGCCTAAGTTCTCCTCATTTGATGGTTAAGGGTATCCTACTATTCATTTACAATAATATATACACTAGATTGAACATTGGGCCCAAAATGGAAGCTTGCTCTTAAAGGATTTTCATTCCAACTTAACCCAAGGGAATCTTGATTGGTTTTATAAGCTTATAAATGGCTCCTTATCAACTTTGTAAAAACTTAAATATGTATTTATATGTAATTTTCATTGTTATACCTTACCTAGTTTACCATTGGAACATTTTCAATCATTGACATAAATAGAAAATGAGCCTATACAAGACTAAGTTTTTCAATTTAAGGATGATTTGTATTCCCTAACTTATACACCCTCAAATTTAGAAGTACAATTTATATTTAGGTAGAGGTCTTGTTTATCCACTTAGAGAAAGATAATTTTATAATCCCTTTGCTTCATTTGAGACCTTATATGGGGATGTGGACAAATACACATGTGCTTTAATGAATACTCAAACCAAGCTACCTATATCTTTACCAAAAACTACACATGATAAAAATCATGTTTCCAAGGCAAATCAACAAGTTACAATAGATCATGAACCAATTCAAACATCTTATACAAAACCAATAGCAAATCTCAAAGAACAAACAATAAAGGTATTAAACAAATGAAAAAGCATGCTTATAGAGTATCTCCCAAAGTTAGACCATATACCTCTACCAAATGATAGCTATTTAGTTTGATTGGTACCATGATAGACCACATGATATATTAAGCATAGTATTGGATTAAAAAATGATAATAATTCCTCCTAATTCTCATTACCCACTACATAGATTTGAAAAGGTGAAAGGAAAACACATGGTATAAATGTGCACTGAGATAATGATTATTTTACTCTTGAGCAAAATCTTCCATAGTTAGCTAATTCGGAAATTATTACATTTTGAAACTAAATATATAGACCTATTTCACATACTTCTTATAAAGGCTATTCTAAGAGGGTAGAAACATCCCATGATGCTCCTTTTGAGGATCACATGGTCCATCAACCTTTATAGAATGTGACCACTAGTATAAGTCCTCCTAGTGCACCATCTCCCAAGACTAATCTATCCCACAATGATCCCACTAAGGAACCATTAGTCAATTAGTTCCTTCATAAAGAGACATGTGGAGAAGGTGAACCTACACAATATATATGGGTACATAAATAGATACATATAAATTCCTAAGATATTTTTATAGATACTTTGGAGTTAAAGATAGAAACCAAACTAATAATTTAATTACAAAATGATCATTATAGTCGAGATTTCTTGTTTTCAACCAATTTTCATTACATACAATGACTGCCTCATTGCTAAAAATTACAAATTTCATTAAATTGAAATATCTCATACCACTATTCAATTTACTATATCTAAACATACATTACAGAAATAAATGTAACATATACATAATGAATAAATAACTAAATTACATTTTCATGTAAAGTAATAATACTAAATACTAACCTACCAAAGGACCATTATACAAATTCCTAATTATAATATGCATCATATGAATATATTAAGCATACCTAAAAATGTTCTTATTATTTCTATTTCAAATAAATCATAGATCATGATAGATTATATAGTGACATATATGGCACTTATACATGCTCCTTGGTAGTACCACCCATTTATTATACTAGGTTACTAGAAGGGAGATACCTATGAGCATTTATTGGATGAGATCATATGATAGTTCTTTCTTTTCACATATTCTAAAAATACCAAAAAAATTAAAATCTTGAAAAATCCAATAATATTTCTAACATTTACATATTCTATTAGCTCATTGGCATATATGTTTTTGGTTATATGCTGGTAGATAGCATATCAATATTTTATATATGTACATATTTCATGCATCTTTTAAATGTGATACATGCATACATAGATACATGATTTATACACTTTTGGACGACAAATTTTCCCTCTACTCATGTCACCAGAACATTGGGGGCATCCACCTTATTTTATCATGATAAATCCAAATTATATCATTATATGGCCATTTTAAATTATCATGTTTGAGCTTATATATGTAAATACACATGAATTTATACATGATTATATCTTATACAGGTTACTTGATATGCTATGTACTTGAATTTGTTGGGTAACACATTTGATCCATGAGCTACTATGATATGTTTATGTTGGTTTCTTATGATTTCCTCTATTTACTTCCTTGAGTGCCTTGTATTTCTATTATTTTAATTATTCAAACATTTGAATATGATCCTTTGTTTGTATCCCCTATGCCTATTTGTGATTTATTTGAAATTTGAATATGTCATTGATTTTTGTATGAACATTTGAATGTCATTAGTTCCTTTGATTACAATTGACTAATTCATACCCCTTAGATTGTGTGGAATTTGAACATGCCCTTTATTTATGGTCTCCTCATACCATTTCCTTTTGACTTACTATTGAGTGATCTTGTGTGTCTACTTGATTTTCTTGATGAGATTATACCATTACTATCTAGATGTTATCATGATCCTTATTATGCTTCTTAGGCCTTCATGTGATCATAATATTTTAATATCTTCAATGATAAATTTACCTATACATGTTCTTTCTATATGCTACATGTTTATGTTCACAAATTATACAGTTGTATTAAAATTTTTAGGTGAGGTAACTACCAGTTTCTATTCCTCCATTGCTCAAAGGGGGCATATCATAAAAACATGTTTTCCCATTTTGCATAGTTTTTAGATTCAATGGGGGCATGTTTTGGAGTCATAATAATTAAAGAGGGGAGTTAGTCAAGTGTTAGTATGATAAAAACCAATAAAAACATACTAAGAAATATAACACTTTAATCTTAGACACTCAAAGAACAATAGAATAACATAAGTAACTAAAAATGGAAGACAAAACAAGTATTCTTTACCTTCGTTAAGAGAAAGAGTCACATGTTGTCCATGGAGGAATATGATCAGTCATGTTCTCAAAGAGTCTTTGGCAATGGTGTTCATTGCATCATTTCTCCTAGTCACCTTGTTAATGTTTGGCTTGGCTTTGGCAATATGTAGCATCTATAAATATTTGTGCATTATAAACTTAACAGAATGCTTTGTCTCTCAACAATTGAACATTATAACTTTGGATTTAGATTATTTTTAGAATGGTCTTGGCACTTCTATTTATAGCCTTTCAAACTAACTCTAACCCAAGTATAGATAGGTAAGATTTAACTATAGTTAGGTTTAGTTTAACCCTAGTTGAGTTAAGGAGGGGACAAATAATTAATATTTTGGATATATATCCCATTTATTAAGCATGGATCTCCATTTATAAATTTAAGGCATCAAAGTAGATATTTTCATTTCCTTGACTTTTAGGAAGATGAAATCATCATGACCTTAATTTTATTGGAATTTCCATTTTACAAAATTCATTTTCACTAATTGCACATGGAAATTTCACTTAAGCTAATTTTATTTGATTAGTTAATTCATTTTACTTAGATTTTTTTTTAATTTTGGAATTATTTAAGTGCCCCACTTAATGGGTCTAAAGGCCAAACTATTAATTTTCTAGGTCAATAGTTGACTGAAGATGAATTCATGAGAGGTTACTATTACATACATGATAATATCCCAAATAGGGATACCTCAACATGACTCTAGGTACTAATGTTTGATGTGTGGATGAAATTGGGACATTCATTGATTCTTAGGCTTAATTCACACTATTTGGTAGAAACCAATTTGAAGTCCAATTGGAACACAATTATGGTTAAAATGGGGTGTCTACAATTTTCCTCTATTTAGGAAGGCATTACAAGACACATACACAATAACCTCTTCTCAAATAATGAAAAAGTTGTTGATGCCTTGGCTAAGAAGAAAAATACATGCAATGATGGAGTGAGGCTCTAAACAAAGTTTGAGAAGCCTATGATGCCCCCTTAAGGGAGTGACTAATATATACAATTGATGGATTATCCCTTAAAAATAAGCAAGAATAAGAATGAAATTAACCCATGGGTGAGATTAATCTAATTGAGATAATACTTGCATGCATTTATTTTCCCAAAGGTGGTTATAATCAGTAATAAAGGTTGAGACACTAATTTTACCAAAAGAAATTATAATCAGTGGCATAATTATGTGCCTAATGGGGTAGATGAGTTAAAATAATGATTTACCCAAAGGTAATTATAATCATTTAGATGACCTAGATTGAATAATGATTTTTGGTTGTGTCCCGATAGGGTGGATTGGTAAGCATAGCTCAATGATATAACCTGTCACATAACTTAAAGATGAGTATGCATAAATGTAGTCATGATGGTCTAATGTATTTTCAAATATTGAAGAAGCCATAAATAACCAAGCACATGAGGATGTGCAAAGTGATGAAAAATATGATTGATAAAAAAGGTAACCGAGATGACTTGAGATATATCATGTACCTAATTGTTGCTTACATAGTCCAAATAGACCTCAAGATAATGTAGTTCACCCAAAAGCAAAACAAAATAGAATGAGAAATTAAATAGAATAATAAGAATTGATCAATGTAAATAATTTGGTTGTACTTGCCAATGCAGAGATGTTCATCCTTATTAGCATTGATACAACCACAATGGTCAATGGGTTGATTTGATCAAGAAGGGTGGGAGGATTCGCCAAAGTTAACAAGAAGTTTCTACAGAACTATTACTTGTAAAATACCCTGACCTAATTTTTATTGTAGAATGTGATGGTATGCATCATGATATAAAACACCATGATGACCTGGTTGTAATATGCATAAGGATTGACTCCCAATCCAACAAACAATTGAAAACAATTCACCAATGATAAAAAACATGATGACAATGTTAATGTATGAATACATATGGAATCAATAACAATACATAAGGAACTCGTAATGAACACATATACACTAAGTCAAGGCACAATAATAAAAGAAAATAAATAGGTAAACAAACAAATAGACAATTAAGCAAACAAACACAAAAAATTTGAAAGTAAAAGCAACAAAAATCATCATGTCATAAACCAATTCAATACATAAATGTGAAGGCTTAATAGAATGATAAATAAATGGTGTCTCAAATCAAACTATATGTAATGGAATAACATGTGGGGATAAGAGATCCTAGTATAAGCTACATGCTTTGATTTCTCCCCAGCATGGCAAAAGCTATTAGCTTGGCTTGGAATTAAGAATTGGATAATGCCCCTAAGCAATGATATATGAAAAGGGAAGGTCACACCCCTAATGGTATCAGAATGGATTAAAAACAATAATGGATTTGCCCCATCATGGTAGATCAAGGATTGTTAAGTAGGTTCAATATGGGGCAAATGTTTTTGTATTTTGAGGCTTTATATCTCTAAGGAGATTGTAAGCTAATTTTATAATTTTTAGGATTTTGAAAGGTTTTGAATATTTTAATTTTTTTTGGGGTATCTTAACTCATTATATATTTATAAGATACTATTTTCAAATTGGTGAGAGTGTTTTCTTAGTTTTCTCATAAAATAATGAGAGCATGATACAAAATTGGGGTGTAGTAATGTATTAATTTCAAATGTGCAATGCACACAAAATGACTCAAAAAATGACAAGAGAATTTTTGATAAAAACCTAAAAGAAGGAACAATCCAATTATAAAATGGTGAATTAAATTGATACCAAGACTAGCCTAGCTGAATCTAAATACATTAGTAAATTGGATGTTACCTACATAATCCCATGGATATGAGGTCTAACATGAACTTTAGGATGAATGTAGTAATATGAGGAATGGGATGAAACACTATTGAAAAATGAACTAGGAAAATGGAAATGGTCATGATGAAAGCCATGACAAAACTTTAGTTATATCAACTAACGTAGAGATGCACATCTTGAGTGGTAAGAATACAATTTGAATGACTTAGCATTTAACCAAGTTTTTGGTTTTTCTAGGTATTTCAACTCAATGGATAATTACAAGACACAGACTGGGTTAACTCATAAAATAATGAGAGTGTGGCTAAGGGTGTCAGTAATGAAATTTATTTAAAATGCATAATAAAAATAATTATGAATCATAAAATGGAAAGAGCATTGGAAAAGGGATGACCGAGCTAACCTGAATGTAAATTGAGCATTTCCTATATATTCCCAAGGGACCTCAAGTCAATGTAGTTCAAAGTTATGGTAAGGTACAAAAGGATGATAAGGTAAGGTAAAGGGCAAGGCAAGGCAAATGGAAAGGTAAGATAAATGGCAAGGTATGGTTCTAATATTCCTATTGATGTGGAGATACACCACCGGATGAGCATATGATATGACCAAAATAATCAATTTTTTAAAGTTTTAGCCTACACCTCTTCTAAATAGATAATCTGTCAAGAACTTGATACTAATTTAGAATGATCATGTTGTTGTGATCTTCATTGGTCATTGATTCTATTTCCTCCAAACTTTGAGATAAGATGTCTTCATAGCCTCTGTAAAGGAAAGTAAGACTAGGGATGGTAAATATGGATAAATAGTGGATAAAAAGGTGTGATTGGTAATGGAGATGTGGATCTTAATGAAATGTATAATGGTTGGGCAATAAATGAAGATCAAGATTTTTAGGTACACATAATGTTATTGATTTTGGATTTGATATAATTTTGGTTGTGGTAGAGTCTAAGACTTATGAATATTCTCTTGATAAGACCATTATATTTTTATGTTATTTGGGCTTGAGATATGTTGTCATCTGATTATGTTGTAGATTGGAAGTTTTACTGATGTTATCTTTAATAATGTCTTCATTAAGAATTAAATAACTATTGTGCTTAGATATTGGCACCTCAAAGAGGTTTTCACCAATATTTTTTTCTTTATTATCCCATAGCACCTCTATGAAGGTTTCACTAAGGAAGATTGACTTTTGACTTTGATTATCTTCTAGCACCTCAAACAAGGTTTCACTAGAAGATGCTGAGTTTGGACTTTCATTTCCCCTTAGTACCTCCAAAAAGGTTTCATTAGGAGTTTTTTCTTCTTCTCCATGAATGTGGTATTGGTCCCCTTGATATTATTCAACTAATATGTTTCCATGAATGCAGTTCAATAATGTGTGATTCTGTCAATCCCAATCGACACTTGTGGGAGGTGGAATGCCAATATAATGGCTATGTTTGGTGTTATTAATGGCATGTGGAATGATAATGGAATGGTAATATATAGCATAATCTTTTCAGAAGATACTAGGATAACATGTGTTAAAGTTGAAGTAATCATCTTAGAAAACCTTGGAAGGATAAAAAAAGTATTCAAATTGATCCACAAGGCATGTGTAACCAATGTCATAACAAATAATAATGTACTCTAATTTTGAAGCTGAGTCTAACCCAAGGGAATGTAATTCCAATGTTGAGACTGACATTGATTCTTCTTATTATGATAAATCCAATATTAGTTCAAAAATCAAACTTAACTTCAATGTTGATTCTTCATTTGGTATGGTGATAAATATGTTATGTTGAATGATTGGTATTGGATGAGTAATGGATTGAGGTTGAACAATGGGCTGTTCAAAAATAGGCTTAGCTAAGAAAGACTCCAAAAATATTGGATCATCAAAGTGAGTCTTCTAAACAAAAGTGAAATGTTTAATAGGTAACTCCATAGAGATTGGCTCATTAAAATGAGACTCCTTAAAATAGGGAAATGGTCAAAATAATGACTTGCCCAAAGGTGATTATAGTCATTAGGGGGTGATTCAACAAAGATTGACTTGTCAAATTAAGACTCCTCAACCAAAGGGAAAGGGTCAAAGGGTGATTCAACATAGGTTAACTCATCATAAATAGGTGTCTCAATAAAAACATCATGGATTGGTTAGTTATCTTGGCCTTGGCTTATAATTGGTTATAAAATATCAAATCTAGACACATAATGGTCTTTGAATGATGGATCTTGGAGATGTAATGATTGGCTCTATTGTGGTTTAAATATTGACATGGATTTTATAAAGAGGGGAAAGTTAGAAATGGAATGTGGTTTAATAATGATCTCTTTGTAAATAGGCTCATTAAAGATGGGCTCAACAAAGGCTGACTGTGGATCCAAGATGGTAATTTTGATTTGTCCATTCATAATTATGTAGCCTTATTGGGATAATGAGATACCAATTTTGGGATGGAATAGAGTGGTAATGAATGGGAATTGTAGATCTTGGTTGCTAATAAATGCTAAATAAATAAGGCTTAGAATGGTAATGGCTAGGCATTATGGATCTTGGTTGTTAACGTAAGATGAAGGATGAGGTCCTAAAATGGTAATGAATGGGTGCTCTAAATCTTGGTTACTAATGTAGGAAAATTGATGAGGGATTGGAATGGTAATATTTGGGCAATGTGGATCCTAGTTGCTAATGCAAGCCGAAGGATGATGGATGAGAATGGTAATCCTTAAGCACTGTGAAGCTTGGTTGTTAACACATGCCAAAGGAGGATTAATGATATAGGTAGTGGATTTGGTATCGTTATTATTTAAAGGGTGACCTTAGTAATTTAATTGGCCCAAATAAGGGAAATATCAACATATGCTAATCAACATGGCTAGGTTTGGAAATTAACCCAAAGAGGGCAATCTTAATCTATAAAAATGGTCTTAGTCTAGGTATAGGTTTGAAAGTGGCATTAGTCTAGGAATATATCTTGGTTTGAAACACAACGGGACTTGGAATAGGTACTCAGTCTATTATTGTAAATGGTTTAAAATTGGCTTATAATGGATCTCTTCTAAAAAACTATTAATGGCACATTTGGTCTCAAATATATCTAATACTATAAGGTCTTCTCACACAAAGAGTCAAATTAAAGGCAAATTTGAATCCTAGTCTTGGCAAAGCATTTCAAACAAATATAATCTAGGTCTAAAATGAAAAATGCTGTCTTTGGTAAAAATTCATAAAGCTATACTTTGAAATAAACTAGGTTCAAGAAATTTAAGGCAATGCTAGGTATTTATTAAAAAGTCACAAATCTAGACTTTTTAAAAAAGGCATGAATTATGTCTAAAACTTTAAGGCAATGCTAGGTCTTTGATAAAAATGCATAAATATAGACTTTAAAACAAACTAGGTTGAGGTAAAAACTTGTAATTATTCTAAGGCAAATAGCTCAAAACACTTTGACTCAATTTTGGCACATTGATTTTAAAGCAAACTTGACCTTGGTATAAAAGAATTCACTCTATTCACATGCCTAAAACTAATTATGAAAGTCAATCTCAAGTAATCAAAATAAGAGTGATTAGTAAATAATTCAAGCCCAAGTGAAAAGCAAGGCTCCAATATATACTAATCATGCTTAAAATTATACTTAAAAAGTAAGTTTTGACCTTAGTTTTAGGTAATAATTTGACTTGAGGCACACAAAAATAAACCATTTCCTAGACATAGGCAAAGGGGTCTTTAACGAAAATAAAGAATTAGTCCAAGTTACATAATTCAAAGGTAAGAGGTAAACATCTGAGCCAAAATTAAGCAAGACCAAGGTGTAGACCAATCAATTTTGAATTTGAACTTCACAAGACAAATTTCAAACTTGGTTTAAAAGACTTGGATTTTTCAAATGGAAAACATCCTAGAACCAAATAGACAACATAATGACACCATTTTTAGACCAAAAGTACACATGGTTTTGAACTTGGTTTGAAACAAGGCAACATTTTTGGAATAACATGAGTGACATAATGATCTACCTTCCATAAAATGGAATGACAATGGTTTTAGATTCAAAAATATAAGGCAAATGTTTGAATGAAACAATAAGTGTAATGACACCTCATTTAAATAAGTGACACACACATGTTTTAGGATAAAAAGTCTAAGGTAAAAGTGTGCCACCAAATGAGTAGAATAACACCTCTTAGATGAAAGTGTGATGAAAAAATGTGATGGTTATGACTCATTTTTAACTTGTGACAAACAAATAATTTTAGTCTTAAAACACACATGTAAATCAAAGAAAATAAAAATAGCATAGATGGTTCATCCTATCCTTATAACTAACATGGGTGTGCATATATTTTGCCAAATTTTCTATCAATTTACTAATGATTTTGAGGAATTACGTGTTAATTGAAAAATTAAAGAATAGGTGTAGGTAAAGTTTCTATACCCCCTTTGTCTCTCAAGCATTGGTACATGGTATGAATTGAGAGTGAGGATCACTCAACATTTGGCAAAAAAGTTTGAGGGAAGTGGGGTTGACTAAAATTTTATAAGTTTTGAACATACTAAATGGTCCAAAGTGTGGCTAATAGAAGGGCACAATCACATCAATTGGGTTCATACCTACTAAATTACTATGTAAGAGTCCATTATTTTGAATAGTGAATCTTTCCATGTACTTCTTAGTAGAGTTTGATGTTTAGCAATACCTGACCTAGGTTTATGTTAGGATCAGAGAGGCTAGCCGCTCATCCCTTTGGTAATACCAATATCATGTGCCTTGATTTATATACCCCACCATGGAGTAGGGTTAGTATGATGTTGGGAGATGAAACCTCAGGTCAACGCTCCCCTAAAGAACTCATGTGGAGGTGATGAACTCCCACCCATAAGCCAGATGCATAAAAATAAATAAATGAAAATGGAAAGAATTTAGAGGCTGATTTTGAATCACCAAACTCACACAAAGATTGGAGAGAACATACATGAAATTATTTCTAACATAACTAAACAAACAATGGCAATAAACCAAGTGATTTTGGACATTTGAGCTCCCTAAATGGGGCAGGGGGAGGAGCATACATGCTATAGTTTGTGTTTACCAAAAATTAAAGAATCTAATCAATGAAATTGAAACTATCTAAAGAACAAACAAGAATTAAAAAAGCTCTTAAGAGCTCTAAATAAAATTGAGGTTATTTTTAATTGTACCAATCTTGAAATGTGTTTAAAATTTTGGCCCCTTGGCTTTGTTTTCAAAAATATTGGAAATGCTAAAAATACAAATTGTTAAGTGATTTTTAAGCACCTTAACCAAATGTGAATGAATTTTAACCTTTGTTTGTGAAACTTTGACTTTATAAAGGAAAATTTTATTTAAAAGAACTTAAAAGTATTTTATTTTGGTTCAATTATCTGTAAACAAGGTTAGTGGATTAATTTGTGCTTAAGCCAAGGTGAAATATTACAAGTTAGCTTAAAAAACACTATTTTAAAAAAGGGCAATGTTTTCTTAGTTGGTTCTTGGTTTAATTAGACTAGGTGAAATCATGATATATTCCCTTTATACTCAATATTTGAACACTCAATTGTGTCAACATCAATCCACATAAGTCACAAGCCTTATACATTCACCGAAATGCAACTGAGAAGTAATTGAGGCCTCCATTGAGCTAGTTGTGCCATGGTGCAAGGTTTTAATTAGGGGTCTTATGAAACTAGACAAAAGTTTTAAGTAGATCCAAAGGTACAAGACTTTCATGGACTAAGTCTAGTGTCACCTAGGCATTAAGAGGTCACAAGGCTACTTCCACTCAAACTAGTCATACTCGATATGTATTATTAACAAGGATTGGAATATTTGACAAAGTCTATAGTTAAACTTTATTCAAAATAAAGATGATGTCATGAAAGTTTACAGGGACTCCATTAAAGATGAAAACTAGTAGCATTCATCAACATTATTCATCATGATTTTATTGAAATATGACATCACAACCATTACACATTCCATTAGTAATATAAAAAGACATGTACACCAGACACATTATATTTTAAAGCAACAATTCTTCACCATTAATTAGAGTTCATAATATAGTTATTATTCATTATACTTAATGACCTAGAGGTTCAAAAATGAGCTTGGGAATTTACAAGCAGAGCCTTCATGGATTTTATACTTTTCTTAAACCTAATAGATGTTGAATCAAGGTCTACATAGGATTTATTTTGCCAGAGCTCTGCTATAATTATTCATCTCCTCTCTCTTCTAGCTTGAACTCCTTAAATAACCTTTAGGATCATTTTTTCCAAGTTGGAATTTGCATGTTGAGGGATGATCTGGAGCTTGGTCATCATAACTAATATCTCCATGACTCTAAGAAGTCTATGCTATAGCTATCACATCTTTCCAAATCCTAGAAGATGCCCTGGAAATATGAGAGATATTTAGCCACCTACCATCTGGCATAAGATATATGTTTCACCCTCCATATAACACCAAATTTCCTAAAGACTTACCACTACAAAAAATTATTACCTCACACTTATGTAGATGTCATGTTGGCATGAATCCTTTACTTAATAGGTCAAGGGGCTCAACATTACCCCATAAAAAAACTTTAGTCCACCCTTGTACTAAGCTATCAAACTTTTAGGAGCATAAAACTCAGGCACATTCTCCTTGAGTTTAGTGTTAAAGTCATCAAAGACTTTAATAGTGATATTTATTTCTTTTACATCACTATCTATCTCAGAGGATGAAGTAGTAAGCATAAGCACATCCATTTTTTCTAGTTCCTTATGGAAGGCCTCAACATTAGCTTTTGCCTTTTTCACACCCCCATCTAGGATCTCTCCTTACTAATAGGCCTTAATTTGTAGAGTGTGGAAGAGTGATTCCAATTTCTACTCTTGATATTTAATTTGGTTACTAAGCATGTTAATCATTCCCATGATCTACATCTACTCTAACCTATTTATCAAGTACACTTGTACCATTAGCTTTTCCTTCTCTTTCTTTGCCTACTTTAGGTGCATGTCTATAAGTGAGGCTTTGTTGGGAAATATTAAGAAAATGGCATCCAATAACTTTGTTCCCTCTTATAATTTAGTGAATAGGTTTTATACCTCTTTAATATTATCAACTAGTGCAATGCTGGGATCTTCTTCTTATATCAGCTTAGGCTTTAACCTTGGGAACACATGCTCCACTAACACACACATTTTGTCAACCTCTAAAAGGTTTGAAGTATCGATGCTGACTAGAAGAGATGGTTTAACCACCTTCACATGATCATAGAGTTGTTATAGATTTAATTTATTGGCCTCTACTTCATCCTTGGCTTCTTTGAGGATCTTTTTCCATTTTATCACTTTTCCATCATTGATGATATTTTGATGCATAACTTATATGGCCATCTTTATCAGTGTATTCCTATATTGGACTAGGTTCATGGTGAAAGGGTTAATAAGGAGGGAGTCTTACCCATCTTCAATATTTTACAGGCTCAAATTAGCCACTTTAGGCACTTTAAATTGGGGCTCATCCATATAATGGTCTAGCATAAATGGGAGTTATTTACAGGTCTTAGTTATGGATGCTTGGGGGGCATAGTCTCATCCATGTAAAGATATTCATCCACCCATCCCTTCCACACCATATCTCTTATATTTAACTCTTTATCATCCTTCTTGATGATGGCCTTTTCTATTTGTACTTTCTTCTATTCACTAGCATCATCACTCTCTTTGGTTCTCTCTTCAGAGGACTCACTTATTTGATCCTTGGGGGTTTCTTCCTCAAAATTTTCCCCCTCATCCACTTTTTCATCTTGGGGTTTTTTAATAATTACCTCCAAGGAAATTAATTTGGCACCAGTGTTACCTTGTTACTGTCGAGGTTCCTCTACTATCTCTATTTATTATTCTAAGGCACTAGTATCACCTTCTTTTTCTTTAGGCACCCCTTCAATAATTTGGCATGCCTCTTGTGCAAATTCTTATACATTATTAGTGGGGTAACTAGGCACTTGATTAAACATTTAAATTATTGGTCCTCTACTTGTGGGGACCTTTAGGGCCCTTTTATATAACTTGGCTGATTCTTTTTCTCAGGCAAGTTGTTTCTTCTCTTCAAGAACAATGCCTTATTGATGTTTTCCTCACTCAATCCCATTTTCTTCCAGGCCACTCTTTTCTCCTCAACTATTTTTAAAGGTTGTGTGGAGGCTTCTTTACTAGATGTGGTGCTTGTTGGTTCCTCTATTTATTAAAGTATGGAGGTCATGCCACTTTATAGGGCTTCCTAGACATTCTCAATGTTTGGCTCCTCTTCTCATTCTTATATCTATAAGATATAGGTCCCTACTTGATCTTATTCAATTTCCTCCTCAATTATGGGAATGAGGTCCACCTCTTTCTCTATCTCTATAAGAGTTATAGTAGGGAACGCAATAGGTCCCTTGGTATTTTCTTGTGATTCTTTCTAGAAGAAACATTGTCTTGAATGAATGTCACACACTTATTTAGAGTGGGGGGTATAATTATATTTTTGAAGGCAATCTTTAACTAAATGCACTCTATGACTTTTTATAGCTTCTCACCCCATTTTCTTTGGGGGTGTCTTTTCTTATAGCTTTGACATGGCCTTCCCTTCATTCCCAACTAAGAGGGGGAAATTATTATCCTTTCTAGGGTTGTCTCCCTTCTTACATGGATTCATTTCATAGTAGAGGTTAAATATCATCCCATTTATTATCACCTTATGGAGGGAATGGATGTTCATCCTTTTAATGTCATCTTCCTCATTTTTGGTGGCCTTGGCTCTAGGATGCACAAACTAGAACTTCATCTTGTTTCAATCTTAAACCATGGTCTTGATCAATATTTCAAGCTATTGTGTGTTGGGGATTATCCTTATCACCACCATGAAATAATTCATTAAGAATTCATAAGGTAATTGGATCCATCCTATTAGGTTCCCATCTATGAACACTAGGTGCACCACATAGAAGTAACACATCATGGTAAAGGTTTCCATTCCTACCAATTATTGGGGAAGTTCTTGAGGGATGTGTTACTCCTTCCCAAATACTTTTATGTACCTATTAGACCACCCTTGCACTCTTACCTTATACTTATGTGAGAATTTGGGTGGGCAAATGAAGTCCTAATACTTCATTACAAGAGACTCATGGTTGGGTAAGAATACCCATAGGTGTTTATCATCACCATCTGGCATACATATCTCCTTCATTAATATCAAAATCAACATATACCCACATAAAAAGGTTTTGTGTGCTTGATGGCTCTCTTACGCATTATTCACTATCTCCTTAGTAATGAACTTGGATATGTTGAATTTAACACCTTGTGCCATGTGGTGGGCAATGCATAAGGTCTTACTAATGTTAGACCATCAACCACCAGTGCATAGTTTACAACTAATAAAGTGTGCCACTACCCTTATGCTAAGGTATTAGATGTCTTTGATGAGGAATGCAAAAGTTAACTTGTAGTAGCCCAAGAGATTTATGACCCTTTCAACCTCCACCTCATTCTTCATCATCTCATGAATGTCTACCCCTATGTTAGGTATCCCCGTGATTCTACTAATGAGGCTCATCGAGATCCGCATGCATCATCTTGTGAAGTAAAAATAGTTGACATGTACACATGAGAGGAGGAATTGTACCTAGTCTTATAGCTTGATGAAGTTTGGTAACTTAAAAAATTATGTGGCACCCATGGTTACCAATTTATCTTTAATGGAGACATCAAAGAGTGCAGAGCCCTCCTTTGTCTTCTTACCCATGTTTACCATCCAATCATAGTTTAAATCTTGAAAATTAATTCCTATTTGATGGTTGTAGTCCTTTAGTTTACATATGTGCACAAATGACACCCAATTCTCCCCCACTATGACCTTTGGAGGGTATTGCATTTCTATATAGGTGAGCTTTGCACCTTCTACTAGATTTACTTTGGTGATGCTCATGCCTTCCACCATATTCACCTCTAATTTCACATCGACTAATTCCCTTACCACTTGTGATTTCTTTGCATACTTATTCACTTGTGGTGGACTTGTACTTAGCCTTTTCTTGACCATAATAAATCTATTTTTGTTGAAGCATGGTTGGTTAATTCTATTGAAGCCCAAAATCATGCTTGGTGCTTCTTCACAATCGTAGGAAATGTAACTATGCATTCATATTTTGAGCTTCTTACCTTGTTAATAGTAGCCTAGTTATTCTCCAAAAATCTTGATACCCTATTTCTCTATCAATTTATCTCCAATTTCCTTCTTTTAAACTTAGAGTCGAACACAATATTTTTTGTGGTCTTTTCTTTTTTACTTAGGGGGGTGTGGATGACTTGTTCTCTCGATTACCATTCTCTAGTTTTAATGGCTTTGGTTTTGTGCTCTATTTTGAATTATTACAAATGTTAGTAATATATTAAATTATATCATCTAACCCTTTATACTATGTTTTTAGCTACCTCATTAATGGTTGGCATAATGAAAATTTATTGAAATCTACTAAACCCACAAAATTCACTAAAATATATTGCCAACTACTTATTTATTGTGAATCTTTATGCTTCCTGTATCATAACATTAACTTTGCAAATTATTTATTAGATGAAGTGACAAGTAATTCAAATAGTCACTTCATATCAACCATTGGGTGGGTGCCAACTATCATGATAGTTATTTTATTACACTTGGTTCAAGTTTACATGACCTTTGCCCTTCTTATGAAAACTTGGGCATAGCAATTCACATGCATGAAATTCAACCTCCTCAGTTCCATATATTCTTAGTGTTGTGTTTTTTTACAAGCACACCTCTCTTTCTTGGTTAATTTATTTGTGCTTTCATGTCTCTGACTTTGGTCTTCCCTGCCCCATACAAATCCTTGTACTAGTCCTCCAATGCTTCATTGTCTCTTCTTGATTTATTATGCATGAACATCTTGTGTGCCTTCCTTTGTAAACTCATACTTATATTTTTATGAACATGGAAAACTTCCTATGTATCCATAAACTTGGTGTTTGGCCTTAGGTGCTTAAAAAGTGATCGTGCTTGACTCTCCCAACTAAATTTATGTGTGTAAGTGCTAAAAGAGTTCTCCTATGGGAATGAAAGTGCCACACTTATTTACTCAACATAAAATAAACAAACATAAGGAAATATTTGGCTTTCACCAAATTTTATAATGGTCAAAATGAAGTAACTGACTTATGACTAGGAACTTAGTATCAGATGGCACAATCACCATCCTAGTGATTGTATAGCTTCAATCTAATACCATTGAAATACCTACGGAGCATTTCACCTACAAATGTGAAAAGCTTGCATGTGCTAGTCTCCAATATACTATGGATGATATAAGGTCCCATCCATCAAATATACAACTTTCCTAGGTTCCTAAGGTATTTAGAGTCATATAGTAAGACTAGTACACCTTCTAGAAATACCTTGTGCTTGATGTGATTATCATACCATACATTTGGTGTGTCTTTTATATTTGATGGCTCTACTGTGCTTGGGCACATGTCTCATCTAGGCACTCTAAGTATTCTAGGCATGTACTTAAGGATTCATAGTCATCTAATCAACCAATACACACAATGCACAATGACGGCACTAGGAATTACATAGGTAAAATGGTAGCTATTCTAAACACCAGTTAAAATGGTATAGCCTTGTTCAAGAAATTGTACATAGTATGATAGGCCCATAAAACCATTGATATATGGTCATCCCAATCCTTAAAACTAATGTCCCATATTTTTATGAGGCACACCCCCAATATTTTATTGAAAATATTTTCAAAGTGACCACATCAAATAATATATAAAACCAATTTGGTTGATCCAATATAATTTCCTCCTATAAATTACAAATGAGAAGTATAAAAAAACTCTATGGTGCCATTTTCTTGGGGATGGTAGGGTATCATTTTATGATGCTCTACCATATATTTAAATAACATGATTTAAACTATTTTGTTAATGAAATGCATACCATGGTCTTTAGTCAAGTTAAGAGGGAATCCATAATGATTGATGATATTATCCTAGATAAATATTGTTATAGTGGTGACTATACAATCTTTAGTTGGTGCTACTTTGGCCCATTTGGTGAAGTAATTTATGGTAGATAGAATGTACCTTGCACTTGTTCACCTTTCCATGGGAGTAATAGGCCCAAAAAAATAAATGGCCCATTTTTCAAATGGTACCTGGGTAAGGATGGGAATAAGAGGCATCTCATCCTAGTGGTTTGGTTTTCTCATGTGTTAGCAAATGTCATAAGCTCTGGTGTATTATTTTGCATCATAAAATAGAGTTGGTCACCATAAGATAATTATAGTACTTTGAACACTATAACATCTTAAACACAATGGCCTCTAGTAATCCTCTCATGTGCCTCTTGTAGTACTAAGTCTCATTCATGCTCTAGGACATATTAATTCATGACCTTGTTATGGCTCAACTTTTATAGTTCCTTGTTAATGAGTTGAAAAGGGGTGACATGAACTATGAGATACTTCTTCTCCTTAGTTATCATGGTCTGGGGCACAAATTTGGAGGTAAAAAATGTAGCAATCTCTACCAAGTTTTTTGGGATGTGTTAGACCTTGTAAAGTTTTGATTTAGGCATATCATCTTAAATTGGCACAACCACATTACCAAATTTTATGTGGGACATATGGTTTGGGCTTGAGTTTTGTTGTCTAGGATTTACTACAATAGAGAACTAGAATTCTTGAAATAAAATAATCCATCAACAAATGTGCCCATACAAAATGGTCTTATTCACTAGGTACTTGAATGACTTATAATCAGTTAAGAAGATGAAAGGGGTCACTAAAAATATTGTTAGAACTTTGTTAGGGCATAAACCATGTCAAGTACCTCATGCTCGATTATGGTGTAGTTTCATTCTACTTTGGTTAGTTTTTTGCTTGTGAAAAAAATGGGATGTTCAATTTATGTGTCACCTAGTTATGCCATTTTGGGGTTGATTACGGTACAAGAGGTATTGATGTGGACATAGAAGGGAGTTACTCAATTAAGAAATTTCAATATTGGCACACTTACTAGTTTGAGCTTTAGGATCTCTAAAGTATCTTCTTATGCTATGTCCAAATAAAATGGGCCATCCTTTCACATGAGCTCTTTTAGTGGAACCACAATTTTGGCATAGTTATTTATAAACTTCCTATAGTACCCACAATGTCTAAGAAAGGTGCAAATGCCTTTATACATTGATGGGGTCTAGAGATGAAGGATTATTTCAATATTTATTGGATCAATGAGTAGACCATCCTTACAGATGATGTGCCTAAGTAAAGTGATAAATGACATTGTGAAAACAAACTTATTGAAAGCCTCTATGGTGCCATTTTCTTGGGGATGGTAGGGTATCATTTTATGATGCTCTACCATATATTTAAATAACATGATTTAAACTATTTTGTTAATGAAATGCATACCATGGTCTTTAGTCAAGTTAAGAGGGAATCCATAATGATTGATGATATTATCCTAGATAAATATTGTTATAGTGGTGACTATACAATCTTTAGTTGGTGCTACTTTGGCCCATTTGGTGAAGTAATTTACGGTAGATAGAATGTACCTTGCACTTGTTCACCTTTCCATGGGAGTAATAGGCCCAAAAAAATAAATGGCCCATTTTTCAAATGGTACCTGGGTAAGGATGGGGATAAGAGGCATCTCATCCTAGTGGTTTGGTTTTCTCATGTGTTAGCAAATGTCATAAGCTCTGGTGTATTATTTTGCATCATAAAATAGAGTTGGTCACCATAAGATAATTATAGTACTTTGAACACTATAACATCTTAAACACAATGGCCTCTAGTAATCCTCTCATGTGCCTCTTGTAGTACTAAGTCTCATTCATGCTCTAGGACATATTAATTCATGACCTTGCTATGGCTCAACTTTTATAGTTCCTTGTTAATGAGTTGAAAAGGGGTGACATGAACTATGAGATACTTCTTCTCCTTAGTTGTCATGGTCTGGGGCACAAATTTGGAGGTAAAAAATGTAGCAATCTCTACCAAGTTTTTTGGGATGTGTTAGACCTTGTAAAGTTTTGATTTAGGCATATCATCTTAAATTGGCACAACCACATTACCAAATTTTATGTGGGACATATGGTTTGGGCTTGAGTTTTATTTTCTAGGATTTACTACAATAGAGAACTAGAATTCTTGAAATAAAATAATCCATCAACAAATGTGCCCATACAAAATGGTCTTATTCACTAGGTACTTGAATGACTTATAATCAGTTAAGAAGATGAAAGGGGTCACTAAAAATATTGTTAGAACTTTGTTAGGGCATAAACCATGTCAAGTACCTCATGCTCGATTATGGTGTAGTTTCATTCTACTTTGGTTAGTTTTTTGCTTGTGAAAAAAATGGGATGTTCAATTTATGTGTCACCTAGTTATGCCATTTTGGGGTTGATTATGGTACAAGAGGTATTGATGTGGACATAGAAGGGAGTTACCCAATTAAGAAATTTCAATATTGGCACACTTACTAGTTTGAGCTTTAGGATCTCTAAAGTATCTTCTTATGCTATGTCCAAATAAAATGGGCCATCCTTTCACATGAGCTCTTTTAGTGGAACCACAATTTTGGCATAGTTATTTATAAACTTCCTATAGTACCCACAATGTCTAAGAAAGGTACGAATGCCTTTATACATTGATGGGGTCTAGAGATGAAGGATTATTTCAATATTTATTGGATCAATGAGTAGACCATCCTTACAGATGATGTGCCTAAGTAAAGTGATAAATGACATTGTGAAAACAAACTTATTAAGGTTCAATGAAAGTTGTAACTTCCTACAACTTTCAAGCATAAGGCACAAGTTATCATAGTGATCCTTCACTAACCCATACATTATCCAATAGTCTAAGTATACTTAGAAGAACTTGTGAATGAAGCCTTTGAAGGTGGTGATTACCACTCAGAAGAACATGATTGGCACATTATTCAACCTAAATGACATCACATTATAAGTTTTAAAATGCCATTAAATCATAAAGGTGGTTTTGGGCTGGTATTCCTCCTTGATCTAGACTTGATAGTATCCTAAGAACCCATTAGTAAAGGTATATATCTTGTAACCTATGATGCCATCCAACACTTTGTCAGTGAATGGAGTTAGAAAGGGGTCAATCACACAGGTGGAATTCAACAGTCTGTAGTCAACACAAATCTAGATGCACCCATCCTTTTTTATGCTAATGACCATAAGGCTAACCCATTTAGATTCCTATATAGGGTAGATGATGTTTGTGGCTAGAATGCCATTAATATTCATATTGACTTTGGTGCAAATATTTGGGTTCATATTGTAAGGTTACTTCTTGATGGGTTTTGTATTGTTAGCAAGTTAGATGCTCATCTTCCTAAGGGATGGGTGTGTGCCTTTCATATCTTTTTAGATCTAAATGAAAAAGTCTTGGAATTCTTTCAAGAGATCCATAATATGCACTAATTTTGTGTTAGAAAAATAGGAACCTAAAGTGGTAATTTTGGGTTCCCCCTCTAAAATAATATCTACCTTAGTAGTTCTTAATTTCACTCAATATGGTTCATTATTCTCTTGGTGTGAATCCTCAACTTGTCTATGGCCTTTAGTTGTTTCTACCTAAATATGGGTAGGGTCTTCTTATTCTAAGATGTTATCCTCAACTTGGCATACTAACTTCCTTTTTCTTATAAAATTATTCCAATTATGCACCTTCCATGTGTCATCATCTTTATTGCTAGAGTCACTATTGAGAGTTTTCTCTTTGAAGAAGGTTTGGAGTCCTAACCCTTTTTCACCAAACATGTCTTTTATGTGCTCCTCTAATATTTCAGTGTACTTAAACATTGACCTTAGAACTATGTGTAGTGGCTTAATCAATTCAAGGTTTTACAAATAAAAGGAGGTATGAACAAACTGATCCTTAAGGGCATCCTAGTTATCTATCTCATGGCATGTCTCATTGACTATGCACCATGTATATGCCCAAGTATTCAAGGTCCTATAGAAGGCATACAAGCATAGATTTATTGGGGAATTTTCACCACAAATAGTCCACATTTCTTATTAAAGACATAAATGTAGAATAGGGTCAAAATCACCAGAATAGGCTAAAATGTCTAGGTCCTCATTGCTCTTTCCAAACATGGTACAAATAGTTGCCTTTATATACTACAAGGTTGGCAAGCTAGGCTTTTATTCTACCCATCAATGAATAGTAATGGTCTTCAATGTGTATACTAGTGCACCCATTATATCCACCTCTTTTAGAACACATGACTCAAGGAAATAGACATTGTATTCCACTAGATTACTCTCTTCATATCTTGGGGGCATTGAAATATTGAATTTACTAAGGTGGAACACTCTTTTTCCCCTTTTATTCATGCAAGGGACCCATATTTTAGAGGCACACTTGATCTGTACCTAGATTGTATTTACTAATTTTGGAACCTTTACATGAACTAAGTGACACCATTAACCAATGGTCTCATATGCTTCCTAAACCCATCAATCGTAAGCAACATTGGTTGTGTCTGAGGCTGATTGTCCATCTTTCTAAGAGAGGATTCCTTGATCATTTGGATTTACAATCTTGGCACCTTGTGCCATTATGTTATAGATGTGGTTGATCTCATTTTTGATGTCCACACTTTTGACATTAGGGGGGTCCTTGGTCATTTTAGAGGGGTATAATAACCTCTCTTTTCCATTCTCAAATGTTCTGTTACACCTTTTGAAGCACATATCTACATTATTTGCATAACACCATAGAATTATTAGTAGCATCAAGTAGTTGTACTACTTTGCTAACTTGATCACTTCAAAGTCATCATTGAATTCAATGCCCATTATATCTATAACTATGCTCTTCAAAATTTTGACAGGCTATGCCTATGTGTTATTGGCCATGAAGAGTACATGCTGGGAAGGTTTCAAGGTTGGTATACCCATTTTCTCCTAGGTAATATTGGTCAAGATTTTGACCTTGACACTTTTATCTACAAAAACCTCATAGATAGACCATCTATCAATAGTGGTATTCACCAGGAGTTCTTGGTCATATTTAGCATTTTATGTGTGTTGAAATGCTCATGCCCTCTCCATGCATAACATGGTGACCTTAACTTAATTTTGACCTACATGCTTTAAAAACAAGTTGTTCAATAGGGGAAACATTCCTTATATCTATAAGAGGTGTAAAATCTCAGTTAATTCTTGTACTTTAGCTTCCTAGCTATCATGATTCTTAAAAGAGGTGTTAACCTACACTTATAGGTCTTGTGCTAATTAGAACTCCCCTCATAGGGTTTGGATGAAATTCATAGCTTATTGTAACACATATTTCTAGTGAATTGGGTCTGGGTATGGAATAACGTTAGGTTTAGGATATGTTATGTGATTATTATGATCCTTATCCCCATATTCAAGGTGTAACTCAGGTACTAGCACAACTAGCAACTGAGTGGTGAATCCACTGCACATAGTTTTCTACACCTTGACTACCTCTTTACACATAGGTTGTGATTTTGGGATCCATTTTTCCATTTTTTGCTCACCCCTAATCATTCCTATACCCTTGCATATTCTAGGTCTACCTTGGGTCAATGTTTTATATAGGTCAAGGCATTCTTTGACCTTATAAGACCTTTGACAATACCCACATGTGGGATGTGTAGGGAATTCATGCTAATAATGATCTATGAGCCACACTTATAACATGAGCATGATGGTAACCTTTTACCACTACATCCTTTGCCTTACCCTCTTGCACCTTGTAGCATACTAAAGCCTATGTTTTGTTAGACAACCCTCATTACCTTAGTTAGCTTATCCCATGAATACTAAGGTGCCCTATTATGCACCTGTTTCCATGTTTTAATGCATTTTGTCAATCACTTGGTAATTAGTAGTGGTATGGGTGTAGGAATCACATAATTTATAACAGATGGTTGTGTTGACTTGGATAGTGTGTTATAATAAAAGGAAGTTTTGGACATCATGTGCCTCTTGATAGACTTCATAGCTTAGAATCATGGTGTGCACATTCATCCATGGGAAGTTAGTCCTATTATGGCCCTTTAATTCATATTCGGTACACTATATCACACTTTAAACATCATGAAAAGAGCTAGCAGTAATATTTTGGAGATGGGAGGCCATAAATGCAATTTATACCTCCATAAATGGGCTAATCCTAGTATCTATAATTTTGACTACCTTGGATCTAAACATGGCTTCAAGTTCTTCTTGAGGGTCTATAAAATTATTGATGGAAATTACTCTTCAGAATGGCATGAACAACCCCTTAATGAACCACTACGTGTGTTAGGAAGGGTGAATATCATATGGAAGCTTTGATATGAGAGTTTTGAACCTTGCATCATATAAGCACACACTCTCTAATATTCCTTGGGTAATCTTGTTTAGTACAGTGATGCTCTATTATTCAAAATATGAAATGTAAAATTCCTTTAAGAATGCATCCTTTAGGGTATAATAGTCAACCATGGCCTGGTTAGGATTAAATTTTCTATACTAGGTGTGGGTGCAATCAAGTAAAGTGGTCATAAACTAGGTAACTTTATACTTTGACTAGGTTATGCCTCATATACACCACTATAGTTTACACTCTAGTACATGTTATATGACATTCTCCATGCTATGATACTTTAGTAAGTGCATAGCCATTTTTATTATATTTTCTATGGGGGGAAGTTGGTATTTGAGGTGCTTGCCCTCTGGAACCTATCTTGGTGGTAGTCCTCCAAGACCTTCACTCATGGGGTTAAGTATTGGTCCTATCATTATGGCTGGTTTACTTGATGTTATTTGTGTTATGATACTTGATTGTGACACCAAATCACTTCTTGTAGACTATTTCCCACCTTATGTTCCTAACATTGATTAATTTGGTATGCTTGCATTCAAGTTCTGGTATGGTGAGCTAGCACCCAATGGTCCAGAGGTAGTTTCCCTCACCTCCTTGTATGGAATATCTATTCAATCACAAAGTTATAATCCAAGTCTATAAAATGTCTAAGATATAAGTCATTAACAAAGTTAATAATTTCTTCTATACTTTATTCAAGTGGGGGATCCATCACATGAGCATGCACTTTAGGTTAAAATGGGTTAGGCATATCAAACATATTTGTAGTTGTAGGATGGATTTAAAAGAGGATAATTTCAAACATGAGTCATGAAAACTCATAAAAGAATGCATAATAATTGACAATCTAAGCCAAACTAGTCATGCAGGATTTGCTAATGATAATGAATGTCAATTTGAAAGAAAATAGTATTAGTTACCTTCCCAAATCAATTCCACCACCCAAGAATGGCTCCAAGAATGTTCTCCCCTTGATCTAGAGCTTTAGTCTTTGTCAATAATGACTTCTTTGCTCCTCCATTTCCTCAATAAATCTATGTATAACCTACACTTAATATAAGAAATATCCAAATTGGTCTATCAAATGAAGCTTACCCAAATTCAAATAGCATAATAATCAAACCATAAATGATTTGTGAAGAGATTTTGGCATTATAAGTCTACAATAAAATAGCTTAAGAAATGGTGTTCGATGCCCTTCTATTTATAGATTTTGGAAATGGTCTAAGATCAGCCATGACCATCCATATCAAGATTGAGATGTGTGTCCATGGATTAATCTAATATTTGTAATTAAATAAATAAATATAGTCATAATGATTTGGGAGGAAGGGGCATTAATTAGGCATGGGTGTCCATAATTCAAATATTTTATGCATTTATGGCTTATGGATGCCACCCTATAGATGATATCACTAGGTGATGCAAATATTAAAAATCAATTTATAATATTGAAATAATCAATAACCTCCATGGAAAATCTACTTAAGCTCTTGATTTGAATAAATTAGCCTTAAATAAGATTAACCAATTTTTGTGTAATTCTTTGGAAATTGACCCTCACATAATCAAAATTGTTAAAAAGTCATATTACTAGGTTGTAATTTGACTCAGGAAGAATTAGGAGGTGATCTTAAATGCATTGGAACCATATTACCATTTAGAATGTTTCCAACATAAAATAACAAAGGAATGTAACATGTACTAATGAATTAGAATAAAAGAGTGATCTAGAGCACAAAAAGGTAAAACCATAATTTTGACTTGAAATGAATTGATTAAAGTTAGGAATCACATAAAATGCATTTCCATATTTAGGGATACATTGGCTTAAATTGGCACTTGTATATGATAAGTTTAAACCTTTTAACATGTTTTTAGTGATTTTAACCTAAATTGGGCATTTGAGTACGATTAAAAATTTAAACACAAATGGTGTTAAGAATTGGAAGTCTACATTTTCCCCCTATTTAAGAAAGCATAGCGAGACATTCAAGAGAAGCAACATCTTTTTAAGAAAAAGAGTTGTCGATAAGAAATTGGAAATGAACCATGATGCCCCCTTAAGAGGACATACTAAGATGAAAGAGAAGGATAAAATATCAATAAGAGAGGGACACTATGAGATTAACCTATGGAATAAATCACATCTAGATGGGATAATACTTGCACATGTCGTTACCATCAATGATAAAAATATAATTAATGGTATAATCGGCCCTGAATATGGGGGGAATGGGAAGGATTCAATCCATTAATGTAAGGGACACACTTTGAATGCACCTAATTTGAGAGTGCAGGTTACACACTTATGACATTGATCAATCCTGAGAGAAGTTACACACTAAAATATTACTATCATGGGAAAAAGTGTGGAGAGATTTAAATTAGAGGAAAAGGGAGAACGTGGTCTCCATAAAGAGATAATAAGAAGTGCCCCATTAGATCAGATTTGATCATGATAAGATAGTTGTGCCTTAGTAGGGTGAATTTTGTCATTGATAAAGAATAAATAATGGTTTTCCCTTGTAGGGATGATTTTATTCTTATGGTAGGCTCAGATGTGGTGCTCCAACATGGGTAAATTGGCAAGAAAAATAGTTTAAAGATATAACCTAAAAATATAGGTAAATCTAGTGGGTACAAACATATATACGATAGTGTAATGGATAGAAAGACACATAAAACTAGGAAAATGAGGATGCAAAAAGTGATGAAAGATATGAAAAGAAGAATGAATATGGTCGAGTTGTCCTCAATAGAAATTGAGTGTTACTTAAATAGTTTCATGGATGCATATTCCAACATGAACTTCATGCCAATGTAGTTCACCCAGAAATAGGAGAGAATGGAATGAGGATGATGAAAATTAACCAAAGATATTATTAGACTCATAATGTATGAAAAGAGATGCATTTCTAAGCATAGATTCAGTTTCTAAACCTATTGAGCCTAGTTTAAGCATAGTGATCTTGAGATATATTCATCAGAGCTGTGTGGACATTAAAACTTGAGTCTAGAGCACAAAGTGCTTGCTATAGAAAAATAATTAAGCATTATAAGTATGAATAACTCATAATGAAATTTCATTTCAATTACGTGAATCTAGTTCAAATATGAATACCTATAACTAAGGATAATGGTAAAATAATGACCAAAACCAGAGTCACAACTATTTACATTTAAACAAAAAAGCAAAGACAAAGAAAAAGATAAACATAAATGATCCCAACTTAAAATCAAGATATGAACAATCAAGACTTAAGTAGAAACAAAAAAATTTAAAAATGATAAATCAAGAACATATTAATAACATGAGATCAAGATATGAATAACCAAGATCCATGTGAACCATCAAGATGTACTTGGAAAATAAATAAAGCAAGACCAAATAGGAACTCAAATAACACCAAAAATAATCAAATAAACAAAATATTTTTGGATTTTTAAAATTTTATGAATGTTTTTGGAATTTTCTAGGTATCTCAACTCAATTCGAGAATTAATAGATGTTGAACGATCTAGTTCATAAAATGGTGAGAGCATGCCAACTTACAATGTTTGCAAGATGACAAGATCGTAATGGAAAGGGGATTGAGTTAACCTCAACATGAATTGAGCACAACCTAAGTAATCCCATTAGGACCTCAAGTCACAGTGATTCTACCAATATAAAGGGTGATGAAACATCGACCTTGTCATAACAAATTTGTAAATAAAGGCAAACAATAAGACAAATGATAATAGTAATGACTAGATGATGCAGTAATGTATGATAAAAAAGGTATTGTACCTAATTTTCCCATAATCAGTTATAATTAGAAAACAATGTCATCATTCTAATTTACCCAAAGGTAGTTATAATCAGGGATACTACTAATTTTCCCATAGGTGGTTATAATTAGTGATACCAAATAATATGATTAATGAAAGGTAACTTTCCAGATCAAATGTCACACTACTTCCATAGACTATCATTCAACACGACATTCTAAAACAATTGAAACTGGATCATAATCCCCTTGAAAAAGTGTGGGAATAACCAAAGGAACCAAGATCATAATGATATAAATAGGATGGATAAAAATAGGCCTTGGTTAATAATAAAGACATGGTATAAAAAAATGGTCTAAGGAAAAAATATTAGAAGACAATTGGCTAGTGTCAAGAAAGTTATACTCAAGCAGTGATTGGATTAGTTTGATTACAAAACAATGAGAGCATGGCATGGTGGAATGAGGGGAATGATCTTATAAAATAACAAGTGTGTGGGATAAGATGACTTGTATAATGTAAAGTTAGTAGGATAAAATGCTTTCACAAATGGAAAGAACATGAGGATCAGAATGTATACAAGTTTAAGACAATGCTTTTATTATTATATAGATCATTTTCAAATGTTTTTGGTGTTTTCTTGGATAAAATATGGACAAAGGGGGAACTAGCTAGTCAAGGATATTCTTGTATGAGATTAGAAGTTCCAATAAATAGATTAGCTAGATGCAATGACCCATGGTCACAAATCAGTGAGAGTGGCGCTTAGGTTGCTCATAAAATGATGAGAGAATTCAATCTTATAATAAATTTATCTCAAAATGGTAAGAGAATAATGAAGGTGATTGAGCTAACCTCAATATAAATTGAGTGCTACCTACATAGTCCTGAAGGAACTTAAGTCAATGTAGTTCATCAACATGGTAAATAGAACATAATGGTATAATACTACCTAGAATGAAATGGTCTATAGGGTTGCCCCCAAGTGACAAGGCATGTAAAATGACAAATGATAAATTTCAAATGAAAAATGGTTCTATTTCTCCTATTGACATGGAGATGTACGTCCTAGTCAATATGTGAAACAATAAAAATAATTAGTTATAAAAATTTCTACCCAATTCCCTTTCAAAAAAGTTGCTCTATCAAGAACTTACTACCAATCTAGATCTCAATAATGTGTTCATGATCTTTGTTGGTCATTGATTCTATTTCCTTCAAATGTTGAGACAAGATATCCTTGTAGCCTCCAAAAATGAAAATGATACCAAGGATGGTAAACAATGTTAGGATAAATGATATAAGTGGGACATGAATAGGTGGATTATAATGGAATTTATAATTATTGGGTAAAAAATGAAGATCAAGAATTTTAGTCACATGTAATGTTACTGATTCCATATTCAACATAATTTTGGTTATGATGGGGCCAAAGACCTCTATATATGTTTTGGGTAAGACCACCATATTTTTCTAGTTGCTTGATCTTGAGAGTAGCTACCATCTTATTATGTTGTATATTGGAAGCTATATTGATTTATTCTTTGATAACATCTTCATCAATAAGTGAATAAATTTTATCAGCTATTAGTGCCTTGATGAGGTTTTTCATCAATGAATTTGTCCTGATCATCCACTAGTACCTCCAAGAAGGTTTCATGAAGAGATATTAACATCTAACTTTCATTATCTTTTATCACCTTCAAAAATGTTTCACTAAAATATGCAAAGTTTATTCTTTGATTATCCCCTAGTGCCTCCAAAAAGGTTTCACTTAAAGAGTGTTCTCCTTTTGAATGAATTTGGTCTTCATCCCCCTAATGTTCTATAAATGGTATGCCACCATGGATGTAATTTAATAAAGTGTGATTCTATCGTCCCAATAAATGTTTGTAGAAGGTGGAATGCCAATATAATGGTTATGTTAAATGAGGGTAATGGAATGATGAAAGGCAACACAATCCTCATTGAAGATACTAGGAAAACCTGTGTTGATGCTGAAATAGTCATCCTTAAAAACCATAAAAGGATCACAATGATATTCAAATTTATCTATGAGGTAATTATAACCAATGTTATAAAAACCATGACTGTACTCTGATTATGAAGTTGAGTCTGAGTCAAGGGACTCTAAATCTAATATTAGTTTTAAAAGTGACTTTTCTTCTAATGCTAAATCTGATATCGATTCAGAAAGGGAACTTGATTCTAATGTTATTTCTTCATCTAATGTGGTTGTTTCTTTAATGATGTTTTGTTGAATGCTTGGTATTTAACAAGTAATGGCATATGATGTCATAATGGGTTCTATAAAAAGTGATTCATCTAAGAAGGGTTCAACATAGATTGACTCATCTAAGTGAAGCCCCTCAAAGAGAGGGTACCCCTTGAGAGATGACTCAACAAAATCCTATCTATCAAAAAGAGACTCCTTAATGAGTGGGTAAAGATCAAGAGACCACTCTGTAGAGACTATCTTGTCAAGGAGATGAGGCTATTTAAAAATAGATAAAATATGAATAGGTGATTCATCACAGGTTGAATCCTCACAAATGAGTGTTTTAAAAATAACATCATGATCTTGGTTAATAATTATTCACAAAATATCAATTTTGAATACATTTTGGTCCTCAAAAAATGGTTCCTAAAAACGTAATGGTTCATATATCAACACAAAATTTCTAAAGTGGGGAACATTTGGTTTAGAGGGAACAATGGTTCATGGTTCAATATTGGAATATCCAAAAATTAGACTATTAAATAAGGAATCAACAAAATCTAGTTCATCAAATGGATGTTCTTCAACAATAGGTTCAAAAGCTATAGGTGATGGCCCTAGAATGGTAATGAATTGACATTATGTAGTTTGGTTATTTTCACAAACCAAAGGAGGAGGTCCTAAAATGGTAACCTTAACACTTTGAGGAGCTTTATTACTCACACAAGGTGAAGGATAATAGCCTAAAATAGTAACCTTCGCACATTGCATACCTTGATTACTCACACAATTTGAAGGGGGATACCTCGAAATGGTAACCTTGGAGTGTGGGGCACAAATTAAAGGAGGAGGCAGATATCCTAAAATGGTAACCTTTGATCATGATGTGAAAATTGAAGGGGAGGGATGAGGATGACATATGACAATCAACATGGATCAGATTATTTTCAACAAATAAGATCAAAGAGGGAGACATCCTCAAAAAAGATAGAGTGTTCATGCCCACCATAAAAATTCTCTCTGTCATAATTAAGGCCATAAGATACCCCATTATGAGTGTACCTTATCATCATGTCTATTAAAGGTCTATTTTTTACAGTTTCCAAGATTTGGACTATGTTTTGCAAATGTCTAAACAAGGTATGTGTTTTGATCTTTTTCTAAATAAATGACTAAGGCACCAAAGAGACTATAAAAGGAGGTTGTCTTAGAATGACACACAATTATAAGAATGATGTTCATGAATTTACTCAACGTTTGGGTAAAGTTAAAATCATGCAAATTGGAAGAGGGTATGATAACTCAAAAATCCAAGGTGAAAACTAGTACACTAAAGCCTATATTTTTGTGATACATTAATACCATAAAAGCTAGTTCAACTTTGATGAGTTTATAATAGAAAAATATAATAAATCCCTTAAAATTAGGAAAGATATAATACAAACCAAGAAACCCAAGATGTGAAAACATGCAATAATTCTTAAGTATAAAGCTAGAACCAAATTGGCAACACAATATTGCCACAAGGTACTAGGAATGGTAGTATAAAATGTGTTTTAGGACTCAAAGTGTGAGTGATATGCAAGATAACTTGAGTCCAAAAAATTATGAAAATGATAATGAGTCTATAAACAACCTTCAATCCAAATTAGAAATTTAACCCAAGTTCCCTCAAGTTAAGTGCAAATGGCGAACCCAATTTAACACATCAACCTTATGAACTTAGAGAAGTGCAATTTTGAATTTGAACTATCAATGAAGGACTTAATAAAATTTGGATGGTGGTTTAAATTCAAATGGGCAGTATAAATTCACCAATTAGATGATAGACACAATGTTTAAGATGAAAAATTTGAACAAGGAAAAGTTGATTTTCACTTGGACAATGTAACACCTCCTTATTCAAGAAATTGTGGACAATGTGTTTGGTTATGATCTTTGTTAACAAGGATGTTTTGAATCAAATTAAGACCAAGTAATCTAAGACCAAAAAGACAAAAATAACTAAGAAAATGTATTAAGACCTAAAATGAGAATGTTGCATTCTATTGTTGAAGTCTATCTTTATGCATGCAGTTGAGAGGAATTTAAGTGTTTATTCAAAATAAAAGCACATTATATAGTAGGATTTTTACACCCCTTCTTTCAAGTGATAATACAAAGACATGGAACTTGGGGTGCACCTTGCATCAACAATATTTCCATGGCAAGTGGGGTTTATTCAAAACTTGCAAGTTTTTGACCATCTAGATGGATGCCATGGTACCAACTTTCATGTTAGCACACAAGATAAGTAACACATCAATTTGGTCTATGTCAAATGGCTTATTATGAAAATGTCTAGTATTTTTCACAAACACTACATTCATTGCTTGCTTAGTGTAGTGTGATGTCCAAAATGATCATACATATTGAGCTTATCCTCTACTAATGGAGATGGTTTAAGCGCTCAAACCATCATCCCAGTGAAGGGATCCCAATTTATATACCCCCCATAGAGATGGGTTAAATATTATTCTAGGAGATGAATCCCTAGTTCAAAACTTCCCTATAAAACTTATGAAAGGTGATGAAATTCCCCTCACAAGCCAAAATGCATAAAATAAAAAAAACTAAGTAAAAATTCTTTATGGTTATTTATAGATCACCCAATCCATGTGGGTCTTGGGGAGAGCCTTGGAAACATCCTTTTTATGCCTTTAGACTAAGGAACAATTTTCAATGAAAATGGCACTTTTGATCCCATAATTTCCCTATAGGGGACAGGGGAGAACATAGATGCATAAATTCCTTTTTTCTCAAACAAATCTAATTAAATAAGTAATGATAAATGACTTACTTAAAATAAAACTTTGAAGTGAGTTTAGTTTTAAAGTACCAAATTAAAGTTTTTGGTGATGTTATTTGGCCCCTTGGCCTTAAGTTTCAAAAACTTTTAAATAACAACTAAAAAACATTCAACATAAATATGGAAAATTTTCTTTAAGCACCAAATGAAAAGATTCTTGGTTCTTTTTATGCACCAAAGGAGGTTGAGAAGACTAATTAATTGTTAAATGTTCACTTTCCTCATGGTTCTTGTATAAAAATTATGAGAGCCTTTATTTAGATTTGAATCTATTTTGTAAATGAGACAAGGCACTTTGGTTTTAATTCTCTTGGGTTTGTGTTTTGAAAAACACAGTGACCATTAGTGATCACCTCTGACCATCAAAGATTACTTCTTGACCACCATCAGTTGATGTTTTACCAACCATGGCCAGTCAAAACTAACCATCGATAGTTACTTGTCAACCTAAAGGCATCAACATTCTTATCAAAAAGCACTTCTTAACTATTAGAATACAAATATCTAAAAGGAAACTTTCTAGATCATGAAATAAAACTAGACTAGAGACTTAAAATTCAATTTTAACCAATATAAACTTGAATTTTCTCAAAAACATTTAGGTAAGAAAGGATTTTTATCAAAAAATTTACTTAGCCTAAGATAGAATAAAAACTCCAAAATCAAGCTCTTGGATTGTGATTTGGTTCAGACCAGAGACTTAAGACATCCAATATGTTAGCAAATAGTTGAATAAAAGATCAAAAATGAATATTTTTAAATGTATTTCACCTATAACCCAATCAACAATTATTGTCATAACTATTGGCAGTTACTCAGAATCATTAACGGTCACTGTGTGACTTGTGTGTACACAAAAACATAGGAAAAAGCTTAAAAAATGAAGTTAAAGGACTTTTTAATGATTAAAATGGAATTTTATAATTACCATAATGTATTCCTTGCTAAAATGGATTCCATGAATCCCACCTAGCATGCCAATATGTAGGATGGATTTCAAAGAGGATCAATTCAAACATTAGTCATGAAAACTCACAAAAGGATGCATAAGAATTGACAATCTAATCCAAACTATTCATGTAGGGTTTGATAATGATAACGAAGGTCAAATTTAAAAGAAAAAAATACTAGTTACCTTCCCAAATTGATTTCACCACCCAATAGTGGCTCCAAGCATGTTCTCCCCTTGATATAGAGCTCTGGTCTTTGTCAACAATGGCTTCTTTGTTCCTCCATTACCTCAAGAACTCTATGCATAACCTAGACTCAAAAGAAGAAATATACAAATTGGTAAATCAAATAAAGTTTACCCAAATGAAAATAACACAATAATAAAAACACAAATGACTTGTGAAGATATTTTAGCATTATAAGTTTACAATAAAATAGCTTAAGAAATGGTGTTCTATGCCCTTCTATTTATAGATTTTGGAAATGGTCTAAGATCAACCATGACTATCCATCTCAAGATTGAGATGTGTGGCCATGGATTAATTTAATATTTGGAAATAAATCCATAAATAGCCTCATAATGATTTGGGAGAAAGGGCATTAATTAGGCATGGGTGCCTATAATTCAGATATTTTATGCATTTATAGCTTATGGATGCCACCCCATAGATGATGTCACTAGGTGATGCAGATATTGGGGATCAATTCCAATATTTAAATAATCAATAATATCCATGGAAAATCCACTTAATCTCTTGATTTGAATTAATTAGCCTTAAATAAGATTAATCAATTTTTGTGTAGTTCTTTGAAAGTTGGCCCTCAATTAATCAAAATGGTCAGAAAGTCATATTATTGGGTTGTAATTTGATTCAGTAAGAATTGGAAGGTGATGTTAGATGTGTTGAAACCATATTCCCATTTAGGATGTTTCAAACACAAAATAACAAAGGTACATAATGTGTACTAAAAAATTAGAAGAAAAGAGTGATACAAAACACAAAAAGGTAAACTTGTCATTTTGATTTGAAATAAATTGATCAAAATTAGGAATCACATAAAATGCATTGCCTAATTTAGGGATACATTGGCCTAAATCAACACTTGTATAGGACAAGTTTGAACCTTTGATTGATTTTAACCTAAATTGGGCATTTGAGTGTAATTCGAATAAGATTAAAAATTTAAACACAAATGGTGTTACAAATTGGATGTCTATAGTAGTCACAAAATTCTATAGGAACTTAATAAATTCCACACATGTAAATTATTGAGATTGATTCATCACTTCATTATATCTCTCATCCTCGCACTTATATATTTTAAGAGATCTTTCCTCATTCCCTTCCCACTCACTACAGGTTCTTTCAACACTTCCAAGTTCTAGATCTCTCATCAGTTGGGATGATCTCTTATTATAGGTCTTTTTTTTGAGCTCTTGGATGTCAATTTGCTCATCCCCTTCCATTATGACCCACCTACACATCCCCTTCTCCCACTTTTGCATTATTCATACATAAAAGGACTTTAGCCTTCCATCCCCAAAGTTTCAAAATCATAATCCACCATTAGCATTTTGAGTTATGCATCGAATTCTTTCATAAATTTGCCTCTAGGGCTACATAAAAATTGATAGTCCTCTTCCTCAAGGCACAAATATGTTTTAGACTATGAACTCAAGTATGTAGCTATTCATATCACCTTGCCACCAATTATCTACTACTCTAGTCCAAGTAGCATCTAGGGTTTCAAGCCTCTCTAAATTCTCCTTCATCCACTCATAACATTGTCCATAGATTTTTTATGGGTTGAATATGAAACCAACCACCTGTACATTGCTTAGGTAATTCAAAAAAAAGACCCCATATAAAGCATCATATAGGTTATTCTGAACCCATTTTCTTGGCTTTTATCCTTGGTAGGTTAGATGCTTCAGTGCAAAATTATCTTCCACTTTTTATAGCTAGTGCTTGATGTTTTTAAGGGAAAATTGATACATCATTCTTTCAAACCATTGCATCAACAAAATTTAACACTGTTCCTAGCAATGAAACCAAAATGTTGTAAAAAAGAGAAATGTCATCTTAGTCAGTTCTTGGTTTACTTTGACCAAGCATAATCATGGGATATTCCATTTAAAATTAACATTTGAACACTCAGTTATGATGACATCAATTCACATAAGGCACAAGCCTTATGTTCTCACTTAAAGCATAGCTGAGAAGGAATTAAGGCCCACATTGGGCTAGTTGTGTCATGGTGTAATGCTTTAAATAGGGGTCTTATGCAATTAGACAAAAGCTTTAAGTAGATCCATGGACTAAGTCTAGCATCACCTAGGTGCTTAAGAGGTTACAAGGCTACTTCTACTCAAACTACTCATACTAGACATGAATTCTTAATAAGGATTTTAATACTTGGTGCAAACTCTATACTCAAACTTTATGAAAAATAAAGATGAAATCATGAAAGTTTGTAGGGAATCTTGTTAGGGTGTGGAGCTAAAAGCTTCAACTTTTTGCAGACACGAAGAAGAGGTTGCTGAGTTTTAAAAGTACTGGCATCGGTAGCATGACCGACATCGGTCATTACTAGTGCAGAAGGCAACCGGTGTCGGCATCCAGTCAGCCGACGTCGGCAGCACTAGACAAGAAGGGACCGGCATTAGTCGCCTATGTGTTCCAGAACTACTGTTGATGAACAGTCAGTTAAGTGAAGCGAGTGTTTGCATGTCAAATGACTAATTATAGTCACGAGCTGTGTGTCTAATTATTGTAGTTAGATTTCTATTTTTGTAACCATGGGATTCTATTTAAAGACCCATGAGGCATGTATTGTAATTACCAAGAAGGCAAGTAAAAGCATTGAAGCAAGCAAGGTCAAGGAGATCTACAGGTGTAAGGTCAAGGAGATCAGCTGAAGCATTCAAGGAGGGATAATAACTCAGGCTATAGAGTTGTTGTGTTGAGCAAGAGAGAGAGGGAAGAAGGTCTTGAGGTGTGGCAAGCCTTTGAGGTGGAGGAAGAAGTGGCATCTTCCTTATTATATTTTATTCTAGTAATATCTAATACAAGAGTGTGTATTGTCTCTCAAATTCTTTGCTGTCTCAAGTTTCTAGTTACTTTATCATTCTGTTATAATTCCGTGTTTAATTGCTTATAAGAAAGTAATCAATTGTGCTTCCATTGGATAAGGGGTCACCTAACAGTTGGTATCAGAGCTACAGTTTGTAGGAAGCAGGTTAATTTTTTGATTATAGGTCATTCACAGGGTTTTCTGATTGAGTGGGAGTTCAGCAATGGCAGAAGAAAGTAAGCTACGAATGGAGAAGTTTAACGGCAAGAATTATCAACACTGGAGGATGCAGATTGAGGATTATTTGTATCAGAAGGATCTGTACTTACCATTGGGTGGGGTTGCATGCAAGCCCACAGATATGAAGGATGAAGAATGGAGTGTTCTTGATCGAAAGGCTCTCAGTTCCATAAGGTTGAGCCTTGCATCATCTGTGATTTCCAGCTTATCATAGTGCAAGACAATGGAAGAGTTGATAAAGTCCTTGGTGAATTTATACGAAAAGCCCTCGGCTTCTAATAAGGTATATCTTATGAAGCAACTATTTACTTTGAAAATGCAGGAAGGTGGATCGGTACATACTCATCTCAGTGATTTCCATGGTTTGGTAAACCAATTAGCTTCAGTCGATATTGTTTTTGATGATGAGGTAAAGGCTCTCTTGATTTTATGTTCTTTGCCTGAAAGTTGGGACAGTTTGGTTATGGCAGTAAGTAATTCTGCATCTGCTTCTAAAATCTTAAAAGTTGATGATGTTGTGAGTGTGATCTTGAATGAGGAAATACATAGGAGAAGCATAGGTGAATCATCAGGTAATGCTCTAAGTGCAGAAAGTAGGGGAAGGCAAAGGGAAAAGGTTGAGCAAGGGAAATCAAGGTCGGGAAGGAGATCCAAATCCAAAGGTGTTACCTGCTGGTTTTGTGGAATGAAAGGACATACAAAGGAGTGTTGGTTGAGAGATAAAGAGAATCAACATGCAGGTATTGAAGAAGCAAAGGATGCAAATATTGTGGTACAAGACGCTCTCATACTTTCTTTGGATATTCAGGTAGGATCATGGATTTTAGATTCTGGTTCATTTTTTCATGCATCCCCAAACAGAGATTTGTTTCATGAGTATGAATAGGGAGACTTTGGAGTGCTCTATTTAGGGGATGGTACACCTTGTTAGATAGTTGGCAAAGGGAAAGTGCAGCTGAGATTGTAGATTGACAACACATGGGTGTTGAAAGAGGTCATGCATGTTCCAATTCTGAAGCAGAGTTTGATTTTTATAGGAAGGTTGGGTGACGAGAGATGCATAATAACCCTCATAGCAGACTCTTGGAAGGTTACCAAGGGAGCACTTGTTTTAGCAAGAGGTAAGAAAGTAGATACTCTTTATCTATCTACTTGTATTATTGATTCTACTTCTGGTGTAGATTCGAAGATGTGGCTTAATAGGCTTGGTCACATGAATAAGAAGGGAATGGATGTTCTTGATTCAAAAGGTATGTGTTCAGATTCAGAAAGCATAGATAGAGTTCATTGCAGAAAAAGGAAATTTGATGCTTTTGACAGGAACAAAGAAGCCTTAGTGTTTATGGAGGAGATGAAGGATAGAGATCAGTCACAGGGGCTGATTAAATCTGAGCAGGGCAGTATGGATAGAGGTTTGATCCAAGATGAGCTCACAGATGAAAATTTCATCACTTACAAGAACACACAGACACCGATGTCAGTCACTTGGGACCGACGTCAGTCAGCCAGATACCGACATCGGTCATGTGTAGACTAGCAAGGTCGGTAGAGTCGAGCAGGAGAAGTCTGACGTCGGTCATCAAGATCGACGTCGGCAAGGGGGACACCGGTGTCGGCCAGGGAAATGACGTCGGCAGTCAGGGTCAGTGCATGGAACCAACATCGGTTAGGAGCAGACTAGGAGATGGCCGAGATCGGTCACTGGAATGGATGATGGGTGGACAGCTAGCTGTCAAGAAGTCTCAAACACCCATATGGAGGTCAGAAATGATAAGTGAACCTCATATTCATTGTTCACCTTCTTTATATTGCTTACTGATAGTCAAGAACTAGGAAGATGGAAGAAGCAATGCAGGTAGAATCCAGAAACAGTGGGAGCTTGGCATGGATGAGGAGTGTGAGTCCTTGGAGAAGAACCAAACAGGTATTTGTTGGTAGAGTTGTTAGCTGGAAGGAAGTACTAGATAGAGGGATGGATTCCCATATTAGAGAAGAGAGTGGATGGACACATGAGACAGAAGGCTATGGTATATGGTCTTGATTAGGCTGCAGAGTGATGGAGGTTTGACCATTGTGTTTTATCTTTACCAAGTTGGATAATATTAGCTACATTATCCTGTTATTGTATTGTGTTACTTGTTGCAGGGTTTCATATACAGGGAGTTTTATGAGCTAAGGGTAGAGTTGGTTCAAAAGTATGTCATGAATAATTTGGGAGCAGCAAAATTATTTTGGCATAAGTGACAGGTTTAGCATCATAGGTTTGTGTGGTGGTTGGTCTTCAAGAGTGACTTTGAAGAGGGATACAGAGCCAAAGGAACAAAATAGATGGTGTACAGGTATAGGTACAGTAGTAGCTATTTATCTCCAAGTGGGAGATTGTTAGGGTGTGGAGCTAAAAGCTTCAACTATTTGCAGACATGAAGAAGAGGTTGTTGAGTTTCAGAAGTACCAGCATCGGCAGCATGACTGACATCGGTCATTACCAGTGCAGAAGGCAACTAGCGTCGGCAGCACCAGACAAGCAGGGACCGGCGTCAGTCGCCTGTGTGTTCTAGAAATGCTGTTGATGAATAGTCAGTTAAGTGAAGTGAGTGTTTGCATGTCAAATGACTAATTATAGTCACGAGCTGCATGTCTAATTATTGTAGTTAGATTTCTATTTTTGTAACCATGGTATTCTATTTAAAGACCCATGAGGCTTGTATTGTAATTACCAAGAAGGCAAGTAAAAGCATTGAAGCAAGCAAGGTCAAGGAAATCTACAGGTGTAAGGTCAAGGAGATTAGCTGAAGCATTCAAGGAGGGATAATAACTCAGGCTATAGAGTTGTTGTGTTGAGCAAGAGAGAGAGGGAAGAAAGTCTTGAGGTGTGGCAAGCCTTTGAGGTGGAGGAAGAAGTGGCATCATCCTTATTGTATTTTCT
>JARHVA010006800.1:782500-825000 GCA_037957365.1 Torreya grandis | reverse complement strand
AGAGAGAGAGAGAGGAGAGAGAGAGAGAGAGAGAGAGAGAGAGAGAGAGAGAGAGAGAGAGAGAGAGAGAGAGAGAGAGAGAGAGAGAGAGAGAGAGAGAGAGAGAGAGAGAGAGAGAGAGATGATGAAAATAAAACCTAAGCTTAAAAAAAGAAAGGTGATACACCAGAAAATGTGACCCACCCAACCCAAATATACACTTTTCACCAAAAAGAAGCACCCATACACTTCATCTGAAATGGAAATCTCTTCTACAATAGTCAGCTAGGGGTCCATGGAAATACAAGGAGGAAGAAAACTACTAGAGGCATCCTCAGACACACTTATGGCAGCCTATTCATAGGCACCTACATTCCCCTAAGAACACTTCTGGTAGACCTGTAGAAAAGGAGACTTCACATTGCACTGGACATGCTGTAATCGACCTATGAAAAGCATGAAAGATAATGACTTAACACAAAAGAAGAAAATATACATATACATTAAAGTGCAAGACTAGATAGAGGTAAAAAATGCTAAGTCCTGATTCAAGGTAAAAATTGGTAGAGCTCTGCCTTACAAGCCCGAGAAATTTTTGGGCAGAGTTTTGCCTTAAGGCTAAGAGAGTGGATCCTTCTCAAAATGAGAATTTTACAATATATAGAAAGAGGAAGAGAACTTGGCATTTTTTGGGAAAGATTTTGGCACTCTTTTTGCAAGCTGGCCCACATGCACTCTGAGCCTTGGGAAGAGGGAGCCATTTGATTGTCGGTTCGTACTTTGACTTTGGTGTTCCATATTAATGTGAAAAACATGGCTACACCTCTTTTTTACAAATAGACTACTTTTTTCAAGGCATTTGTGTGGCTTGTCTGCTTATAAAAGCAAACTGGAAGAAAAATAGGCTGTGCCATTTGGTGACCATTTGGCAATAACTCGCCTCCTCTTTGCCACTTGAACTGCTTTGTCTCTTTATGCACCTTGTCTTCTTCCTAGTTTTGTCTCTTTCTACTCCTTCAGCCCTCAGGGGTGATCTTCTTGTGGGTCACTACATTCCTTGGGCTCTTTTCATGTTTGGCACTCAGGAAACTCAAAAGCAAACAACTATTTCATTGTCTTAAAATTGACGTCTGCACACCCGTCATCGCTTAAATACAATGGCTAATCTATCTTCTTGAAATTGATGGCTTTCAAGACATCACCGTCCTTAGCAAATTCCTTCAGGCCCTTTTTGTAGGCTTTTTTTGTAGTTTTTTTCTCGCAGATAATTTTCCTGTGGACAAAAAGTCTGCGAGAATTGTCTAGTCTTTTGTTATTCCTTCAGGTTCTTTGGCTTTTCCTCTCCTATAGCCTCCCCAAATTTCTTCAGACTTTTTGTCTAAAGGAATTCCTTTAGATAAATTTTTTTAAAGAATTCATCCTTGTCTTTTGCTTTCAAGTTTCTTATTATCCTTCAGCTACCTTCGAAGTGTTCCCTGCCCTCTATAAGGGCTCTTGAACCCAAAAATTGCCCTCTGCAAGGGCACTTGTCCTTTGGCTTTGGGATGCTCCCTTAACAAAGCCATTAAACTAAGCAATTAAACTAAAAATGGTTCAATGGTTTAATGGCTCAACACTACGTGCCACTCCTTATTGAACCAAGCCTTTGAACTATTTACTTGAACCATTCGCTTAAACCTATCCATTGAATCGGTTCAATAGTTCAAACATTTGTTGAGCTGAGCCTTTAAACTGAGCATTGAACTAAGCTCATTGACCCATCTGATGAACCTTGCATTAAACTTTTCCAATTGAACTAAGTGTTGAACTTTGCTAATTAAATCAAGTGATGAACCAAGTGGTTGAACCAAGTGATGAACCAAGGATAATTAAACTAAGGCATTGAACTTGAGTGATGAACATGCCAATTGAACCAAGGCATTGAACCTATTCAATATTTTAATGGTTCAAAGATGCCAACCTTCCTTATGAATTTCTTCAGACAAGAGCCCAAAGAAGCATTGTAAAACTCAACACTTTCTAAACTAATTCTTCATGTGCCAAAAGACTAACCTACAGAGTCTGTAGAAAAACTTCTTTGCAAAATCCATAGAAACTTCACCTGTAGAGTTTGTAGAAATAGACATACAGAGTCCATAGGAATAGAACTGTAGAGTCCGTAGAAATTCCTAGACCTATGAAACATCAAAAAATGAATTGGCCTAGAAAAACAAGGGAAGAAGGGGACCAATTTTTGGCATGTTGGGAAAAAAATGGTCAACAAATTGGTGACTCCCAGGGGAATCATGCCTGCTATGCTTAGAGACCAGTTGCCTTATAGTCCATTGGGCACGAAGTTAGATGTAGCTTTGAAGAAGGTTAGCAACAGCCCCAAAGATCTAAGAATTAAACATGAAGCTTTTACCCCAGACATAAAGGAAAGCATACACAAGACTAAAAACACTACTTTTGCAAACTGGACTTAGGGAAAGTAGGAAAAGAAACTAAAAGCAAATTACTATATACAACTAACCAGGAATGTTTGCCTCCCTCCTAGATCAAAGGGAAAACTTCTTAAGTCCTCTTCTTGGCAAGAAGACTTATGATGCCTGACAAGTGGCTGAATGAAAAGGAGATTTGGTGACCTGCTCCTCTTGCCTATCACCTGGATTAGCTGGTATCTGAGTGGATCAAATGCAAACATGCTCCCAACATATGTGTACTCTGCTTGTTCTTAGAATTTTGTTGAATGATAGTCCTTCATGCTAGTGCATATCACCAAGAAATATGTGGCTATTGGCTCCTCACCATAAGCCCTTTGATATGCACAGTCCCTCTACAATGCATCATGGTTTGACCTATTTCCTCCTGCTTCATTGAAGACTCTGTCAAACTCATCCTCTGCTTCTTCTTGGCCTTTTTGAAGAAGGGTGATTATTGTGATCTCTGAGCATGAATCACAAATTGATTACTCATCCCACAGAACATCACTTCTTTATTCAAATCTCTCTGCTTCAAGGTTTTCCTCAAGGAAGATAGACCTTTCCTTTTCCTCCTCAAAGGTCGAGATCTCTAGATGTTCAAAAATATTCTCTTGATCCTCTTCCAACTCTAGCTCTATCGCATAGTCATCTTCCTCATTGAAGCAACAAGGAAGTTCATCAAACAAAGGGGAAGAGAGCTCACCATGCTTATGTTTCTCCTCGTATTGCTAGAACATCTGCATGTATGCATGCCCTATATCTTCTCCATTGCTAATGAGTTCTTCACAAGGAGCATCAATGATGATTTATTCTTCATTTTCACTCATGATAACCTCCTAGAAAATTGCAAATTGGATCTTCTGCTCCTCACTCACCTCCTGTAGAACAGGTTCTTCCTTGAAAAGGGATGAAGTGGGAAAACCATGTGGAAGAGGAGGCAATCCTTGAGCTAGAATCGAATGATTCTCTTCCTTCCACTTGGTCAGCACTTCATCTATATTAGGTGTGGCCTAATATCTCTCTCGAAAGTGTGTACATGGGGTGTGTTCAGATATCGAATGTGCCATTGGGTCTGAACCATCCATCACATGTTGGATAAGGAATCTCTCTCTGGATTCCAACTCTGCAATTCTTCTGGCTATATCCTCTTGGAAATGCCCTTTTTAGAGGTCACCAGCATCACCATGAGGAGGAACAACCTCATATTCTTCAAGGTTTTGAGAAAAACCTTTCTTCTCCTCTTCCTTTCTACCCCAATATTCCACTATTTGCTTCCAACTCATGATCTTGGGATTAAAATCTTGCTCCTGTGAATAGGTAGCAACTTTATCCTCTTCAAGGTCCTAAGCTAGTTCATGATGTTCCTTCTTCTAGCCTATAATTTGGAGATCATGTTGAAATACTTAATGAGGTTGGGGAAGATTTGGGAGGGTCTGCTCATGTACAAGAAGAGCTATCTGAAAAGAGGTGTGCTAAAAAACTAGGTGTATAGGTTTAGAGGTAGGGTCGATTGATGCATCAGATGAGTCAGAATGAGTAAGTGCCATCTGATAGAAAGGATTTGGCACAAAAGAGGGAGTTTTCTCTAGAATAGGAGGGGGCATACCTTGGGCAAAATTTCTTGATTTTCATCCCTCCACTTTACCAACACTTCATCAATACTAAAATTAGCATATGGATTGGTGGAAGGGGTCTAGTTTTTAGCACACCCGGTGGGACCAACTAGGACAATTTTTGTCTAAAGAGTTGAAGAATTTTTGATGTGTTCTTCAACCAACCAGCCTTTAGAGGCTTTTGCATAAACACCAGTGGTGACTCTGAGTTAAATCAATTCGTTATGTAGTTTTGGTGCCATCAAGAAATAGTATTTTGGTGTGTATAATTCCATCATTCAGAGCCATGGACCCTATTTTCCTTGGCCAGCATGGCTATGATCCTTATCAGCCTTATGCCCAGTCTTCTCAATGTGTCACTTCTCCCACTCAACCTAGTCTCTTTGCCAATCAACCCGTTTCCACCTTCAAACGAGCATTGTTGGGATATGAAAAGTATGTAATAGATCTTGACATTAGAAGGGGATGTGGCCAAGAAATTCTTGATCATGTCATCCATCATGTGAGAAATGTACTGGATCAAGTTAAGAGTGAATGGACTACTATTGAAAGAACCAATTGGCAAAGGCTTATAAGTGAGATGTTGGATGTGAGTGGCATGATTGCATCTTTGGAAGAGAAGCTGAGTATTTATGAGAGGCAGCCTTACCGAGTCTATCAACCTGCATACATGCTGCCCCAAGTATCATATTAGTCATATATAGCCCCTACTTATGAGCGAATTCAAACTTGTCAAAGTCCTTTCCCAAATCATGTTGAGGAGAGTTTCAAAATAGTAAATCTTGTGTTTCAGGCTAATCTTGATAGATAGATCGAATTGGCAAATCTTCAAATGCAGCAATATATTTTGGCAGCAAGGGAAGTGGAATCTAAACCCTCACTACCCTCTCACATTCTGGCCCCATCACCCTAAAAGGAGATGCCCAGTCTGAATATCTTGAGCTAGAATAAAGTGGTTGAGTCATGGAATAGCAAGGAGGAGAATGACATTGTCCAAGAGTGTGAGGTACAAAATGAGGTTAGTCTTTTTTAAGTCCCTCTCACCCTTCCTCTAGAAGCTTCTTTCATTTCTTGGCAACCTTCATGAACTCCCCATTTCTATGATGATTCCTATGAACTCCAAGAGGTACAAAATGAGGATAATCTAGCTAAGTAGATTAAATAATTAGAGGTTAAGATGAGACTACTTGGAGAAAGAGAGATGGAGTTTTTAGACCTTGTAGAGGAGCCGACGCCAAAAGACACCCCTTCCACCAATCCACAAGCTAATTTCAATATTGATGAAGTGTTGGTCAAGTGAAGGGATGAAAATCAAGAAATTTTGGCCTAAGGTCTACCCCCTCCTATTCTAGAGAAAACTCCCTCTTGTGTGCCAAATCCTTTTTATCAAGTGGCACTTGCTCATTCTGACTCATTTGATGCATCAATCGACCCTGCCTCTAATCCTATACACCTAACTTTTCAGCATGCCTCTTTTCAGACATCTCTTCCTGTACATGAGCAAACCCTCCCAAATCTTCCCCAACCTCATCTAGTCTTTCAACATGATATCCAAATTCCAAGCTGGAAGAAGGAACATTATGAACCAGCTTAGGACCTTGAAGAGGATAAAGTTACTACCTATTCACAAGAGCAAGATTCTAATCCCAAGATCATGAGTTGGAAGCAAATAGTGGAATCTTGGGGTAGAAAAAAAGAGGAGGAGAAAGGTTTTTCTCAAAACCTTGAAGAAGATGAGGCTGCTCCTACTCATGATGATGTTGGTGACCTTCAAGAAGGGCATTTCCAAGAGGATATAGCTAGAAGAATTGTAGAGTTGGAATCAAGAGAGAGATTCCTTAGCCAACGTGTGATGGACAGTTCAGACCCAATGGCACATTCTATGTCTAAATGCACCCCATCTACACACTTCTAAGAGAGCTATCAGGCCACACCTGATATAGATGAAGTGCTAACTAAGTGGAAGGAGGAGAATCATTCGATTCTAGCTCAAGGATTGATTCTTCTTCCACATGGTTTTCCCACTTCATCCCTTCTCAAGGAGGAACCTATTCTGTAGGAGACGAGTGAGGAGAAGAAGATCCAATTTTTAGTTTTCTAGGAGGCTATCATGAGTAATAATGAAGAATAAATCATCATTGATGCTCCTTGTGAAAACCTCATCAGTAATGGAGAAGACACAAGGCATGCATACATGCAGATGTTCCAGCAATACGAGGAGGAACATAAGCATGGTGAGCTCTCTTCCCCTTTATTTGATGAACTTCCTTGTTGCTTCAATGAGGAAGATGACTATGCCATAGAGCTAGAGTTGGAAGAGGATCAGGAGAATATTTTTGAACATCTAGAGATCTCAACCTTTGAGGAGGAAAAGGAAAGGTCTATTTTCCTTGAGGAAAACCTTGAAGTAGAGAGCTTTGAACAAAGAAGTGATGTTTTGTGGGATGAGCAATCAGTTTGTGATTCCTGCTTAGACATCACAACAGTCACCCTTCTTTAAAAAGGCCAAGAGGAAGCAGAGGATGAGTCTAATAGAGTCTTTAATGAAGCAAAAGGAAATAGGTCAAACCATGATGCATTATAGAGGGACTATGCATATCAAAGGGCTTATGGTGAGGAGCCAGCAGCCACAAATTTCTTGGTGATATGCACCAGCATGAAGGACCAAAATTTAACAAGCTTCCAAGAATAGGCAAAGTACACATATGTTGGGAGCATGTTTGAATCTAATCCACTCAGATACCAACCAATCCAGGTGACAGGCAAGAGGAGTAGGTCACCAAATCTCCTTTTCATTCAACCACTTGTCTGGCATCATAAGTCTTCTTGTCAAGAAGGGGACTTAAGAAGTTTTCCCTTTGATCTAGGAGGGAGGAAAACATTCCTGGTTAGATGTATATATTAGTTTGCTTTCAATTTCTTTTCCTAGTTTCCTAAGTGTAATTTGCACAAGTAGTGTTTTTAGTCTTGTGTGTGCTTTCCTTTGTGTCTGGGGTAAAATCTTCATGTTTAATTCTTGGATCTTTGGGGCTATTGTTAGCCTTCTTCAAAGCTACTTTTGACTCTATGCCCAATGGAATACAAGGCAACTAGTCTCTAAGCATAACATGCATTCTTCCCCTGGGAGTCACCAATTTGTTGACCATTTTTTACCCAACAAGCCAAAAATTAGTTCCCTTCCTCCCCTACTATTCTAGGCCAATTCATTTCTTGATTTTGCATAGGTGTAGGAATTTCTATGGATTGTCCAAGTCTATTTATACAGACTCTATAGGTCTATTTCTATGGACTCTACAGGTGAAGTTTATATGGATTATGCAAAGAAGTTTTTCTATGGACTCTACAGGTTAGTCTTTTAGTGCATGAAGAATTAGTTCAAAAAGTGTTGAGTTTTACAAGGCTTCTTTGGGCTCTTGTCTGAAGAAATTCACAAGGAAGGTTGGCATCTTTGAACCATTGACCCATTGAACCAATTCAATGCCTTGGTTTAACACCTTAGTTTAATCGGTAGGTTCATCACTCAAGTTCAATGCCTTGGTTTAATCGGCCTTGGTTCATCACTTGGTTCATTGCTTGATTCAATCGACAAAGTTCAACACTCAGTTCAATCAGAAAAGTTCAATGCAAGGTTCATCAGATGGTTCAATGAGCTTGGTTCAACGCTTTGTTCAAAGGCTCAGCTCAACAAATGTTTGAACCATTGAACCAGTTTAATGGATTGGTTCAAGTGAATGGTTTAAGTGAATGGTTCAAAGGCTTGGTTCAATAAGGAGTGGCATGCAGTGTTGAACCATTAAACCATTAAACCATTTTTGGTTTAATCAATCAGTTCAATGGCTTGGTTCAAGGGAGTGTCCTAAAGCCAAAGGACAAGTTCCCTTGCAGAGGGTAGTTTCTAGGTTCAAGACCCTTATAGAGGGCAGGGAGAACTTCGAAGGTAGCCGGAGGATAACAAGAAACCCAAAAGCAAAAGATAAGGATGAATTCATTTGGACTTTTTTTTTGAAGGAATTCCATCAGACAAAAAGTCTAAAGAAATTTGGGGAGGCCACAGGAGAGGAAAAAGCCAAAGAACTGAAGGAATAGTAAAAGACAGACAATTCTCGTAGACTTTTTGTCCACGGGAAAATTGTCGACAAGAAAAAACATGTAGAAAAAGCCCACAAAAATTACCTGAAGGAATTTTCCAAGGATGGTGACATCCCAAAAGCTATCAATTTAAAGAAGATAGATTAGCCATTATTTTTAATTGATGACGGGTGCACGGACATCAATTTTAATAAAATAGCCATTTATTTTTGAATTGCCTGAGCACCAACCATGGAAAGAGCCCAAGGAATGTAGTGACCCACCAAAAGATCACCCTCAAGGGGTAAAGGAGCAGAAAGAGACAAAACTAGGAAGAAGACAAGGTGCAAAAAGAGACAAAGTAGTTCAAGTGGCAAAGAGGAGGCGAGTTATTACCAAATGGTCACCAAACGGTGCGGCCTATTTTTCTTCCAATTTACATTTATAAGCAAAAAAGCCATGAAAATGCCTTGAAAAGAGTAGTCTATTTGCAAAAAAGAGGTGCGGCCATGTTTTTCACATTAATGTTGAACACCAAAGTCAAAGCAGGAACCAAGAATCAAATGGCTCTCTCTTCCCAAGGCTCAAAGCGCACATGGGCCATCTTGAAAAAAGAGCACCAAAATCTTTCCCAAAAAATACCAAGTTCTCTTCCTCTTTATATATATTGTAAAATTCTCATTTTGAGAAGGATCCACTCTCTTAGCCTTAAGGCAAAACTCTACCCAAAAATCTCTCGAGCTTGTAAGGCAAAGCTCTGCCAGTTTTTACCTTGAATTAGGACTTAGCATTTTTTACCTCTATCTGGACTTGCACTTTAAATTATATGTCTATTTTATTCTTTTGTGTTAATTCATTGTCTTTCATGCTTTTCACAGGTCGATTATAGCATGTCCAGTGCATTGTGAAGTCTCCTATTCTGTAGGTCTACCATAAGTGTTCTTAGGGGAATGTAGGTGCCTATGAATAGGCTGACATAAGTGTGTCTGAGGACACCTCTGGTAGTTTTCTTCCTCCTTGTATTTCCATGGACCCCTAGCTGATTATTATATAAGAGCTTCCCACATTAGATGAAGTGTATGGGTGCTTCTTTTTGGTGAAAAGTGTATATTCAGGCTAGGTGGCTCACATTTTCTAGTGTATCACCTTTTCCTTTTTAAGCTTAGGTTTTATTTTCAACATCTCTCTCTCTCTCTTTTCATTCCCCACCTTTTTTCATTTTATTTTTTAGCAGTAGGAGAAAGTAGGGCCTAAAAGATACATCAAAGGGAGCTAGCCCTTATCTAGAGACTCTCCCCTCCAGCTTCATTGGTCCCACAGGTGAGAGGGGAGTTTCCATTGTTGTGTGTGGAAGGGCAGGAGCTAGGGGTCCTGCCCCCAGGTGCAATCCACTGCGTCAACAATTACTTAAATAAAAATCCACAAGAGAATGCAAGAGATAAGATTTGTTAAGTGGGGAAATTGTTAAATTGAAGAATACCTCACATATATAAATAGGACTTGAAAAATATTAATATCCAATTAAAGTATTTAATGTAAGAAAACATAATGAGAAATAAGAATGGCCTTGAGCCATAGATAATCATCTCAAGGTGGACTAGATAAAGTGCAAAGAATGAGAGATGAAAGATCAATAAATAGATTTAGAAGAAAAGAGAAGTTAATTATACAACCTTCTTATGTTATCCAAATGTCCTTAATCCACATAAGGTGAGGGGAATGTGTTTGTAAAGTATGGATGGATTTACATGTGAATTTAACTCCAAGATTCCCCATAAAAATAAAAAAGAGGTGTTAAACCTTATAAATTTGGGAAAATGTGAATTTATCATAATAATAAATGTGCAACTAAAATATACTTAGGATTAAGATAAAATATCCCAAATAAATATTAATATCCATCAGGTACTAATGTTATGAGTGTATTTTACATAGTAAAAAAACTTATTCATTTTTATAGCATTTTATTGTTAGCCCTCACATACATGGAAAACAATCCACCAATATCATTTTTTCTCTAAAATTAATGTACGTAGCATTCCACTTTTCAAATATTTTGGTTATAAAATTTAACATTTAAATAATTAACTTTTAGATGAAGTGTGAAATAGGTCCATTCAATGGTCCACAAATCTTCATCTCAAAACATTTTCCACTATATTTCACCTTATCTATATTTTTTATCAATGCAATGTCATACTAGGAATACCATGGATAATAGTAATGGTTGAAAAACATGAAATTGTTCTTGATTATATTACTTTAGACAATAGAGATGATCATATTTTATTTCAAGGGATGGAATATCTTTAGAGCAAGAAGAAAAATTGGAAACAATTCCCTAAAATAATTATAAATAAAAGATATTTAGTTATTTTATGATCACAAATAAGTTTAATGATACTAATGCTAAAGAATTTATGAAAAATGTGATACAATCCAACAAATCAATTCCATAATATAATGCATTAGGATTTATGATTATACAAAAGAATGGATAAATATAGACATATATAATGTTGTTATTATGGATATTGAGGATGATTATGTGATTGTTGTCCATGATTTTAAAAATAATGTAATATAAAATCAACTAAATCTATAACAAATAAATTACTATGCTGACAATGATGATGAGGAAGACTAGTTTTCTACTGAAAAATACTTGTAAAATTATTTTCATGGAGAAGGAAGTTAAATTAATTATATAAGCCTTGATCTTTAAATCAAGAAACATGACACAATATTTAAATTTAAGGATGGTACACATGTTACTCACCACACATGGAATGTGAAATTCATACCAATTAATCCATGGCCTACATGTGAGTATCCCATTGATGCAATAATTGGCTATCTCCAACATAGTTTATTGTACATATCTACTTAATATTTTATAGATTTATCATCCTATCTATTATTCAATTTTGACACACATGTATATGTATTATTTTCAATTTATCATTCTAATAACCCTTTGCTTTATTTTGGTTATTAATTTTTTCACTTTTACCTAATAATTCTTCAGCTTTAGTGTGCATGAGGTTTATTCAGTGGCCTATAACTCTTTAAATTGGAAAATTTTACACTATATTTCACCTTATTTGTATTTTTCCTTGGTTACTATTGTGATAGGATCATGGATAATAATAATGGTGGAAATAGTTGATATTTTATTTCAAGGGATGGAGCATCTTCAGAACAAGAAGAAAATGTGTAAACCATTCCTTTGACTAATTCCAAAGGAATGGTATCTAATTCTTATAGATAATAACTAATGTTGATGATGTTAATGGTGAAACATGTCTTGAAAAGAAAATATAATCCAATTAATTAATTAATGGTGAAACATGTCAAGACATGCTATGATATGCTAGGAACAGTATCTAATTCTTATACTTTATTGATATGCTATTTCATTGATCGTTCTTAAAGAGATTTGAGTTTGGTTTGTATTTTTTCACTTATAATTTTCCTTTAGAGTGTTCATTATAATTTTTAAATCCATGAAATCTAAATTACAATGTTGCATCCTTTAGAGAAGTGGGATCCTATTTCCATTCCTTTAGGCATATTACATTATTCTCCCTACATACTAACTCTATATATTATCCATTATTATGTATCAAATAAACATTTCATTATCACATACATTTATGCCTAAATAAAATGATATGATGGTATATAGTTATTAGATTTAATTTGGGGCATATTTCCTCTGATCATCACACACTCTTTTGATATATTAGTTTTTGATTCACATATACAATGGGGGCATGTTGCATGCCTTCATTTCCTTGAGAATGATTTTCTATTATAAGTGGCATATACTATGGTTTGACATATGTTGGAAATTTTTAAAATCCATTACATTACTATAATTTCTAATTCTTTCCACCTTGTCTTGCTTGATTAGATATATTTGTAAAAAAAAAAATTAAAAACTAAAATAAATTATAGCATTCAAAATATAATAAATCAAGACCTATGAATGACATGATTTTTTATCTATATGATTAATTTGTGTTATTTATCATATACATGGTAGATTAAATATCCATTTTATAAGCACACTATTTTCATGTTATTCATGAGTGGATGAAGGACATACATGTTATACATGACACATGGATATATAGATACAACAAATTCCTACACCCAAGGCCTAAATTTCTACATTATGGGCATGCCTATAATTGGGGAATCTTGGTAAAATAATAGGTTATATATTTCTATAACCATTATATTTATCATATAAAACTAATTATATTGATTATTCATAACTCTATCATGTTTATACTATATAAAGTGTTATATGCTCTAGATAGTGTAATTTTTCAATGTACCATGATGGCATGGATTTATCGTATAGACTAGACCCAAACTTATATGTGTGTTTGATGTTTAGGATTGTTACATAGTCTAATTTTTTTTCCATGACATTGTATGTTACATTATGTAACCATTATCTCTTACAGTACATCCCTATATGTGTGAATTTTTTCATTTAATTTTGTACCCTTGGAAAGATAGTTCAATCCTTATTCAAATCGAGTGGAACATGGGATTATCTCTAGGCCTATGGGTTGACTATATTAGAGGTAAACCTATAGATTAAAGGGTTAGCTCCCAAGATTTATCTTGATTTATCATCACCTATTCTACTAGCTCATTTGGATGAAAAGGGAGAGAGAAAGCATATATTAAAACTATCCTAATGAGGTGTTTCACACATTGTAACCTAACCAATCACAACCAATTACAATTATAGTTAAAAAAAAAGCCTAACCTTCACGTAAAACTAATCTAAATATACCCCTTACATTAGTACTTCTCATGGAGGTTTGTGAAATAAACCTAATCTACGAGGACTAAAAACATGGTAAAGAAATGACATTAGTTGAGAGACAACTCAATAAACTCATGAAAAAATCATTGGTACACTTCAAGAGACCTTAAAAATACTTTCAAATCTGAAAATTAATGAAAACAAGGACAACATGCCAGTGAAGAGAATATATCACTTAGCAAGATCAACTAGTCTAACATACACATTGAAACAACTCATGGAGAAGGTAAAATAGATTATTATTTATTATTAAAAGGTTGAAAATGTGTATCCCTTCACCATACTCAAGTGGAGGATACAAAATTAGCTAAAAGTTGCTAAATATATATATATATATATATATATAGAGAGAGAGAGAGAGTACATATATCATGTGAGTTACAAAAAATATAGTAATTAGGAAACTACCTTAATAGGTCCTAGATGACATGTTTATCTCCTATAAATATGCTCCAAATATCCATGTGGGCATGGGGGTTGAAATTTTTGCTTAACACCTTGAATAGATTCTTGAAATTGCCTTTTGTCTTGACATGTTGAAGGACAAGTGGCCTTCTTGGTGGTAAAATTAGTTTTTAATACCTATTTGATATACTCTTACCATATATCAGCTGACCCCATCAGGTTCTATTTGACACATCACCTCTTTATCTTGCAAGGTGTCTAGAGAACTCTTTCTTTACTTTGGCCAAACTTGCACACAATTGTAAAAATTTGGATTTTTCTTCATAAACTTGTTCAAACTTCATGGATTGTCTATTCATACCATATTATAAATAAAAAATCCATTTTAAGGCCTCAAACTAGACTCAACAAGTCATTTTCTAGCAAAATCCCTGATTAGCCGTCATTCATTATGGCCTTAAAATCATACAAGCCTCATTTTTATGTAGTTTTATGGATAGTGTTGAGAATATAAGGACATATTATAGTACCCATTAAGGCCGTACACCTTTAGGTTAAATTTCATGTTCTAAGAGTGAGTGGAGATATCCTTTTTTCCTTTATCTCTCCCTACTTGACCTCAATTAGGCCTTCCTATTAAGAGACTAAAAAATGGATTTAAAATATCCCCATATGTTCCAAATACAAAAAAAGTGTGTGATTTATCTATAAAACCTCCTCCTTATTCTCCATGCCCCATTTGAAGTTCTGACTTATTATACAAATCTATAAAATAATAAAAATTAGTCTTTTAGGGCCCATTCCATATGATAATATACCATACTATGGAAGTATATAACATGTTATGGACCATTAGTAAGCTTGTCTAACCATTTGGAGGCATATAAGTTGTTTTCTTTCTTGTCAGGTCCTTATAGCTTAGATAGCCTGAAAGTGCTCTGAGTTATTAAGGATAATTTATTAAGGCTATGTCCAAAATCCTCAAATAAATTACACAAAATGGAAGTTCGTTAGGGTGGATATATTCCCATAGTATCTTGATGTCTCATGAAACATGTGTGTTCTATACCAAGCAAGAGAAACTAGCCTCTCAAGTGAATAGTGAGCATTTTAAGAGGTCTGAGAGTGAATTGGGTTACTAAGAGTTTTTTTGAGTTTTGTCAAATCTCTAATGACCTAAATTATATCTATGATTTTTCCCTTAACGTATACAAATTATTACCTTACCAAATTTATTCCATTACATCTCCAAACAACCTACTTGCTTAGGCCTAAGGTTCTTGAACCTATTTGCCCAACTTACCCTAACTAGCTATTTTTCACTTATTTTCACACTATCACGAGGTCTGAGTTAATCATGAATTTTTTTTAGGTCCTTAAACATCTTTTCATGGCCTATTTCATATTTAAATTCACCTTACCAATCCATTTACTCAACTCACTACCTATACAGGCTTGTGTATGCAACTAGGTCTGTGTAAAGTTAAACAGGGTATGCCAAGTTTGAACCTAAGGTTTTGATGGACTATTTTCATCATCATACACTCTCCTTTTATTACCATCTTACCCTTTATCATATCTCCTAAATTTCTCACTCATTCAATTTATTTTCCACGCCTCTTGGTTTGACAGTCTATGTGAGCTTGAAAGTACTTTCAAGAATGTCTACGGTTACCATGTTTCTACTCACCTCAAGCTTAAAATTGAAGGATTATGGATTAATTCATAACATGAAAGAATATTTTCATACTTACTTTCTCTTAGTCCTTTTTTAGATCTCCAGACCTTTCAAGCCATAAGGTTTTTTTGGTAATATAAGACTATGTTGTGACTTAGTACTATGAACCCGGTTTAGAACTCTTTGTCTACTATTGGATTATAAACTTAGTGAATTGATAACCTGAGTTCTACTATATACTTAAAAATATATACAAACATAATCTCAAGTTTTAAGAGGTGTTAATCACCTAAGAAAGCCTACATATGATTTTGTATATGCCTGTATATATCTATTTTGAATAGGTCTATAGTTTTGGTATTTTAAGAGCCATAACATCAACATTAAATATCTAAAAACTTTTGATTCTATTTAAGGTTTTATACTTCCTCCAAATCTTTAAAACGTAGTACTCTCCTCAACATTGCCATCTCAAGGCCCATTCTCTTAACTAGCTAGTTGTAGGTGTTGGTTTGAATAGTTGACTATATTTGAGGCTTCTTAGAATTCTAAACCATTATTAAAACCTTTCTAATGGCTTAGTTTCATTTTTATTTATGTATTAATTCCCTTTCCATTAATTTAACCCATTTTACTCAACCTTCATTCACTATTTACGTTAAAATCTCCTAACAAGTTATACGTGTCTATTTTGAGATTTTTAAGCATGGAGTTCAAGTTTTCCTTTTCAAACTCACCATGGTACTTATGATTTTAAAAATAATTTAGGGATACTTTATTAATTCAATGCAAGTCAATTATCCTTTTCCACCTAGAACCTCAAACTTCTATGCTCACTATTTACATACATATAGTCTACAAGTGACATTAGGTATGTTAACTTGTTTACAATTCATTATCCTTAAGTGATTGGAAACATTCATCATTTCATACCATCAAATTGAAAACATCATAATGTCTCTATGCATGGGAGACTTACATTAACATTGACAACATGAAAGTTCTTGGAGTTGTAGATGAACAAGCCTGTAGGTGACTACCTATAATCTTGAGTTTTTGAAGCTTTAGAAAGTACAACATGACTGATAGTGACTAAAGATCATTTTTATTCTTCATTAACATATTATAACATGTAAATAGAACTCTTAAATCCTTGGAAACATGTGCAAACTCACTTACATTCAAATTGTCATGCAGACATACAACATACAATTAGTAATATGACTGAGTATGTGACCATCTCTTCAAACTTGTATAGAATACATGAGTGATTAGGAGACCCATTATGTATTGATATAAGAATATAGGACAATGAATAACCACTAAGATGCATTTGACCACCTAAAGAAATTTGGAAACATAGAAATCTAATAGTCACTTATAAATTACTCATAAGATATACTTTTCATGCAAAAGGACCATACACATGTGCCACCATGATGAGTGAACATGTATGAGGAATCTAAAAACATCTAATAAATCAATCCAACTAGTTTCATGTAGCTAAAAATTCACTTGTTATGGAGTTACACCAAACTTAACCTATAGGGATTTGATCCTTCAAAATGTAGTTTGAATCCTTAGGGATTTTTTATAAATATAAATACACCAATACAATTAAAAATTAAATATATTATAACCCCATATCTTTCCCAAACTTTATCCAAAATATCAACCCCCGACTCTATTTGTACAACCTATACTATATGATTAAATTTGGTCTTCACTAGCTTTTGAATGGAGTGATTGAAGAGAGAGAAAAATATTCAATTTTTAACTTTAAACTTCTTCAAAATATTTTTTATTACCTTTATAATCTCAAACAAAACTCTAAAACTATTTTAACTTTCACATGACTTCAACATGTCTGTACAACTTCTCTAACTGCGCAAGATGGCATTAAAGTTAAAGATTCAAATGTTATTCTAACATGCTGATAGGTGTGGAAGTTAAGTAAATTATCCAAGTAAACTTTAAGATGTGTGTTACATATTTTTACATAGGTAATTTTTTCATACACAAATGTTAGCCAAAATCCTATTCACTCTTTTTCACCACCTTCAAGCTATAAAATGAGCTTTATACATTATACAAATTCATGAAATACTATGATAAGATGTTTAATTCTTAAAATGACATTAATAAACACATAATAAACTATGACATAAATTTACCATGCCTTATCTCTTCATGACATGCCTATACATCTATGTGACCTAAATATGACCTTACCTTAACTTCTCCAAACTAACCTTAAAAAATGTTAACAAGATTTTATAAAGACTCTAAGGACCATATATAGTATGACATGAATAAATCAAAGGAACACATAAAAAATTTCATATATAAGGTTTGCAAAATTTTACTTGGGATAAAATTTGGTCAACATTCTTTACAATTCATAGGGACAACATACCTACAATGCTAATAAGACTAGTAGCCTTGCATGTCCATTAGGAAATGGAGTCTCTTGCACTTAGTTTCAGACTCAAATAGACCTTAAACATGACACAACAAACTCATTGAACTTAAAAACACACAAAACAAATAATAACAAGACATAAAACAAATAATAAGATATACACATGTGTTATCAAGAATTTAGGAGACACACCAACTTAAACAAACTATGCTATATACAAACTAACCTATATTTAAATCTTCCTCCTGAATCAAAGGGGAAGCTTGCACAATATTTTGTTCCATGATATGAAGGAAGGAATGAATCAAAATTTTCATTTAGCCTTGTCCTTGGTGACTAAAAATACTTCATGCTTTCTAATCTTCTTGGCATGATATCAAATGACGTGATAGCAGCTACAAACATGTTACATATAAAGGTGAACTCATCTTGTGTTTCAATAATACTCTCTCGACCTCGCTTGATGTTTGTTCTTATCTCAATCATTATCATCCCTTGACTTAGAGGATCATCCTTAATCTTGGTACTTTTAATATTATCATGTTATCCTTCAAGAAATAAAACATCTTCATGAACGTCTTTAGACTTATTTCCATTTGCTACAAGCTCATCAAGTTCTTCAAGGAGATTTTTATACTTCATCTAATATTTATCATTTTATTCAATGAAGACATATTGTTTGATCTATTTATGTACATGACTTTCAAATTTGCAAAGTCTTTCAATCTTTGAGATGATTTTAATTTGTTACTACTAATCATCCTTATTTCCTTTTTCTTCAAGAACCATAACCTCTTCAACTTCATCTTCTTGGTCATTTTGTACTTCATCTTGAAGTGCATCATCAAGAGGTAAGGTAACTTCAATATTCTCTTCAAATTGAATAGCAGGAGGTGTAGGCTCGTGAATAGCTTCAAATTCATCACATATATCCTTGAATTTTTTCTATAAGTCATCTTGATCCATGGAGTCATCAACAATTTTTTTCTCAATTATTTTTTATAACTCAACCTCTTGATCATACTCATGAGTCTAAACCAAGTTATATGATGTGATGTTCTTTTCAAAGACCTTTCTTTCCATGTATTGATCAAACTATTCCTGAGAAGATACAATATCATCAAGGATATATTTTTTTCATTTAATAATATTGACTTATGCTTATATTAACCAAGGGGAGTACCTATAGTCAATTCTTCATCATTAACACTTGAGTCATCTTATTCATCATCTACAACCTTCGCTTGCTCTCCTTTCCTTATATCTAATAGGATGGGTTCTTATTCAAGAAGGGAGGGTTCTTATTCAAGAAGGGATGTAGTGGGAGGGTGATGGATAGGTTCATGAGTTGGAGAGAGAGTATGAGGTGTAATGGATGGCTCATGAATGGATTTTAGGATGGAGGTTTCTTGAAAATATTTTTGGGGAGATAAAAATTTGGGTTGGGAAATGGAAGAAACAACTTCTTCAACAAGATCTTCACTTTCATCATAGCCTTCTTGAGGCTCTTCAATAGATGAAAGTTTATTCTCAACCTCTTGGTTTTACCACCTTTCTAATCTATCTATCCAACATTGTATACATCTTATCTCCATATATATATTTTCATTGATATCATATTAGGTTTCTTATTAAACTAACCTGTATATATTCATCAAATTTTGGACTGAATCTCTTAACCACTCTATGAGATGAATAGGGATCATATCAATCTATTCATCTCATGTTCTCATCACCTTTTATTTTATCTAGCACACTTGGCATGAGTGATAACAAGTATTTGGAAGGGGAAACATGACTTGTATATGGAATTGAATTAGGAGGAGAGTTTGAGTATGATTGTTGTAAGTCATGATAAGGTTGATAGGAATCATAGGTTTGGTGAAAGTAATATTGAGGATGATAAGAATACACTTACTGATACTCCTCTTGATAGCCTTCCTCATAGGATTATTCATAGGGATTATCAACAATATCATGTTAATACAAAGGGAAATTAGGATGACCATAGGACTTCCATGTTTCATAAGATAACAAAAATCTTGATAGGGCTATTGAGACACATAATTAGGGTCATGACAAGATTAATAGGGAGGTGTATAGTAGAAAATCTCAGCATATCTATCCATCCCAGATTCATTATTCAAATGAAACAAAATATATTATAAAATGATTTTCACAATAAGTAATTAGGATACTAAAACCAATTGATTACATTCAATGTCACCATTGGTGTTTTTTGAATGCCTCTAAAGGCTGATAAATAGAAGAACATAGCAAAAATTCTTCCACTCTTTTGAACCTTTGTCCCATTAATCATGATAGAAATATTATCACTCAATTTTTAACCCTTGGATAGGTATTTGAATCCTTATACAAATTGAGTGGAACATGGGATCACCTCTAGGCCTTTGGGTTGCTGATAGTAGAGGTAAACCTCTAGATTAAAGAGTTATCTCCCTAGATTTGTCTTGATTGTTCATCACCTATACTACTAGCTCATTTGGATGATAAGGGAGAGAAAAAAACATAAATTAAACCTATCTTAATGAGGTAATGCACTAATTTTAACCTAACCACTACCAACCAATTGTAATTAAACTTCAAATAAAATCTTAATTTGCACATAACACTAATCCAAATTTGTCCCTTACATTAGTATTTCTCATGGAGGTTAGTGAAACAAACTTGAGCAAGGAAGTCTAAACACATAGTCATGACATGATATTAGTGGAGATAAAAATAAACAAACTCATGAATACTTCATTAGTACACTTCAAGAGACCTACAGAAGACTGTTAAAGTTGAATATGAATGCAAATAAGGACAACATGCTAAGGAAAATATTCTATCACCTAGTAAGATCAACTTATCTAACATATGTATTGAAACAAATCATGTAAAATGTAAACCATATTTTTATTTATTTCTAAAAGGCTAATAATTATTAAGGATTTTCCATACTTAGGTGTAGGATACAAACTTAGCCAAAAGTGGCTCAATATATATATATATATATATATATATATATATATATATATATATAGAGAGAGAGAGAGAGAGAGAGAGAGTATACAAGTGTCATGTGAGTTAAAAATAAAAGAGGAGTTAGGTAAATTCCTCAATAGGTCATAGATGAGATTTTGAGCTCCTCTAAAGATGATACAACTCACTAAGTAGTGTGGGGGTTGAAATGATTTCTTGATACCTTGACTAGCTTCATGTAATTGCCCTTTGTTTTGGCATGTTAAAGGAAAAGAGGAATTATTGATTGTAAAATTAGTTTATACTACCTATTTTCTCTAATCTTAACACCTCTTAGTTGACCCCATCGGATTCTCTTTGACATGTCACCTCTTTATCTTGCAAGGTGTGTAGAGGACTCTTCATTTCCTTAGGAAAACTTTGCACACAAGTGTCAAAACTTGGATTTTTATTCTTAAACTCATATAAAATTCATGGATGGTTTATTAAAAACATATTATACCTTAAAATATCCATTTCGAGACCTAAAACTATCCCCAACAAGTCATTGTCTACAAGAATCCTTATTTAGGCCTCATTCCTTGTAGCCCTAAAATCATACAAACTTCCTTGCATATGGAGTTTTACAGATGATGTTGATAATATTAGGGAATATTATAGTACCCATTATGTCCTTAAAACTCTATGTTAAATTTCATACTCTAAGAGTGAGTGGAGATATGTTTTTTTCCATTTCTCTCTCCTAATTAGGCCTCCCTACCAAGAGACTAAAAAATGGATCTACATGCTCCCCAAACATTCCAGACCCAAAAAAATGTTTTTCATTAAATTATAAAACCTCCTCCTTTTTCTTGATGCCAAATTTGAAGTTTCGACTCACTATATGGACCTATAAAATAACAAAAATAAGTGTTTTAGGGCCTATTTTATAAAGTTACATTAGTAATATACAAACCAATTTCATGGTATGATGATAAATGGAGTATTAAAAATTTTATAGGTCATTTTGAATATTTTATAATCCATATGGAGGTATATAAGTTGATTTCTCTCTCATCAGGTCCTTATAACTTTCCTAGGCAGCTTGAAACTACTTTGAGTTCTTAATGGTGATTCATAAATCCTAGGGAATAAATGCTCAGACCAATTACAAAAAAATGAAGTTACCAAGGTTTTATAGCTTGCCCTGTTATCTCAATTTCCCATTAAACATGTGTGTTCTATACCATGTAAGAGAAACTAGCCTCTTGGGTTGGTAGTGAGCATTCTAAGAGATCTGAGAGCAAAATGGGTTAGTGCAAGTTTTCTTGAGTTTGGTCTGAGATATAATGACCTCAATGAGATTTTAGATGTTATATTTTACACATTTAAATTATTATATGACCAAATTTATTCCATTAGGTCTCCAAACTTACTTGCTCAGGCTTAGGGTTCTTGAGCATGTTTGCCCATATTACCCTAACTGACTATATTAACATGTTTTATCACTATTAGGAGGTATTATTTCATCATGAAATGTTTTTTTATGTCCTTAAACATCTTATTATGCCATATATGATCTTTAAATTCACCTTACCAATCCATTCTCTCAACTCACTACCTATATAGGCTTGTGTATGCAACTAGGTCTATGAATGGATAAACTGGGTATGCCAAGTTTGAACTTGAGGTTTTGATGGACTATTTTCATTATCATAAAATATTATTATATTACCATATTACCCTTTCTTAGATATCCTATACTTATCAACTCACTCTACTTATTGGCCATCCATTTTGGTCTGACTATCAATGTGAGCTTAGGGTCTAAATAAGGTCAACTACTTTTGATCACATTGATAGTGGAATTAAAGGATCATGGATTCATTAATAACATGAAAACATATTCATATACTTATTTTCTCTTAGTCTTTTTTCCATTTTCTATAGCTTTGAAACAACAAGGCTTCTTTGGTAATGCAAGACTATGTTGTGACTTAGGATTATGACCCTTGTTTAGAACTCTTTCTCTAATATTCAGTTATAAACTCAATGAATGGATATATTGAGTTATATTATATCCTTAAAAAATGTATTAAAACATAATCTCAAGTTTTAGGAGATGTTAATCACCTAAACAAACCTATAAATGACTATGTATCTTCATGTATATCTCTATTTTGAATGGGTTTGTAGTCTTGGTGTTTTAATATCCCTACAATAATAATTAAATATGTTAATAATTTTTATTCTATTTATGGTTTTAGACTTCATCCAAATATTGAAAAATTAGTACTCTCCTCAATATTTCCATCTCAAGGCCCATTCTCTTAACTAGCTAGTTGTAGGTGTTGGTTTAAACAATTGACTGTATTTGAGGCTTCTTAGATCTAAAAAACTATCTCTAAAAATTTATTAAAACCTTTAAAATGGATCATTTTCATGTTTATTTATGTCTTAACGAACTTTCCATGCCTTATAACCCTTTTAATCCACCATCATTCACTATTTAAGGTAAAATCACTTAACAGATTGTAGGTGTTTCTACGCTAAATCGCTTTCTACATTCAAAGAAGAAATGAGAAACTAAAAGAAATGGTCAAGGCTAGAAGATACCTGGATATGGTCGTGCGCACCAAAATCAGACGTTGGAAGGTACTCCTCTTTGGCTGTGGAGGAATGACACCTGCAAAGAAAAATAGACTAAACACGAAAAAATGTTAGATAGAGAGATGGTGGGATGTCAAGCAAACCCCTGATCCCAGAAGTACGAAGACTTCCTAGAAGGATATCAACCCACTAATTAAAGACAAAAATATTTGACAGGAATGGAAATAATGAAAAGATAGAATGAAAGAGGATGAAACAAATAAAATGTGTACCTGATATTCAGCGAACTATTCTACACAGTCGCTGATGTCGGTCTCTGTGCCGGCGTCGATCAGGGGAAGGTGCTGACGTCGGTTAAGGTGCCAGCATCGGTCAGGGTAATGACCGGCGTCAGTCGGGGCAACAGTTCTGGACAGAGTTTGGGTGGGTCTGGTTGGGTCTGGTCGAGTCGGGACAGGGTCTGGTCTAGTTTGGACAAGGTCTGGGGGTTTGCAGAAGGTCTATTGTTTTGTTTGGGGTTTGTGCAAGAAATTTGAACAGAGTTATAGATTGGGATAGTGGGCAAAGGTGTAAAGGAGGAAGTCAGGTCTTGGGTCTACAGTCTGAAGATTCGAGGTGATAGCAGTAAATAAAAATGATAACCAGAGAGAAACAAAACACAGAATAAGATACTTACTTGTTATACGCTTGAAGATGAAGTGGGAGACGTGATTGTCGTTGTCGTTGTGTTGCCAAATGATCGAAGCAAAGTACCTGTGATGGAGAGAGCGAATGCAAATTGGTTGGATGTAAGAGATGGTTGATTGTCGGAGTTGATTGATTGCAAGAGTCCTGTTGAATGAATGATGCCAATTGATCAAATGAAGAGGTTACGGATGAAGGCGAGGGACGGTTCGATAACCGATCGGGAAACCGATTGGGAACCGAATGGATAACGGGTAATAGAATAATGGTTCCTACGTTCGAATCAAAAATGTAGTGCTAAGGAGAATCGACATCGGCAGAATCACCGACGTCGGCCGATAAGTGACCGACGTCGGCACCGTCGGTCGGGTGGAGACCGTGGTCGGCAGATGTAAAATGGGGGCAGAGACTAACTTTAGTCTTTTGCTCATTTTGACAAGCTTCCAGGGTCAAGGCTAATGGGAAAAATGGTCGATAGAGGTTAAATAGGCAAGGGAAAATAAAATGAGGGATGATCAAGGGAGTCGACATGATTTCGGTGTCTACATTTGCCCCTTTTTGTCTTGTTGGTTGTTCTGGATGAACTGCAAGACAAAAATAGGAGTGATTGCCCCAAGTGAGGGATAAGTTTGATTTCATCTTGTTGGTCATTCAAATGAACTGCAAGACAAACATAAGAGGCAGATTGCCCCGATTATGGATGAGGTTTTCCCCCTCAAAGCAGGAGTCGAGGGAAGGGGAACCGGAAATTAGGTGCTGATTTGACAAAGAGTGGATGAAAAAGGGGTGAGGGTGAACGCTGTAAAAGGCGTGATTGCATGCATACCACTGCATGAGATGGTTAGGTCAAAAGTGTCGTAGGTCAAGGGTCAAGGAGTGCCAAAATTGAAATAACCGGGCCCCAGCATTTAGTCATCTACTGATTGGGTTATTCAATCTAAGCTGAAGCTCCAATGGGTCGTCACGTTCTAGGTATCCCAGGCTCAGGAAGTGCTCTTAGAAACATGAAAAAGTCACAAGTAGTGCAGATCAATCGGCATGCGATCCTATACTTGTGAGGGTCCAAAAAAGTCTGTGCACAAGTCTGCTAACCAGTCATGAGATAGCATACATGCAAAAACAACCAAGGCAACATTGTCATGGAAGTGGTCGCAGTCAGAGGAGATAGGCATGATCTCCAATGGTCATTGGTCGAGGTGGATGAATGGATGAAAGGATGTGGCCGAGCTAATCTCAAAAGATGTTATATGATCTGAGTGCTGCCTACATAGCCCCTGTGAAAAGGGCCTCAGGCCAATGTAGTTCTCCCTAGAAGGGAGGAAGGGTCAAAGAGATGGAATTGGTCTTGGTCGAGGGCAAGGTCATGGTCAAAAGGAGGAAAGAAGGTTTGTCCATCAGAGAGATGAAAAAATGAGGGTGGTCGAGCTAACCCCAGAAGATAGTCGTGTCATCTGAGTGCTGCCTACATAGCCTTGGTTATAGGGCCTCAGACCAATGTAGTTCAGACAAAGGGTCCGAGTGGTAGACAGGTGGTCAAAAATGGTTGATAGATTGGTCTTGGTTAGGATGAAATGATGAGGGGAAAAAGATGTTGTTGCAGCCTTTTCCATATTGTGTGAGGGTGTATTCTGCAACATTGGTTGAGGGGTCTTTCATCCCTAGCAATATTCCATATTCGTGATGGATGTATGCTAAAAATGAATTGAGGTCTATTTATGCTTCAACAAGTATTGGTTTATGCTTAACATAAATTGCGTCCAGTTGATAGTTTCCATGTGGATTGGTGTCCATAGAAACTAGGGTGAATAGGCTATGGGAGTGGTCTGAAAAGAGAGTTGAGTTGAGTTGATTGACAAGTAATGAAGGTGAATGTGACCAAAGTGTAGATGAAGTGAAAGGCATATTGCTCTTTCATTGACAAGGACCAAAAAGACAACATAGATAGGGGTTAGTAGAATCAAGAGCCCCATTCATGCGTGATGTCGTTGACCATAGTTATGTTAAAGCGGTAATCGAATCACTTTGACATTAAAGTGAGCTCGAAGTCCCTTGAGCAGGTGATAGGAGGAGGAAAAAGGGTAACCCATTTTAAGAGTAGAGATAACTTTGCCCCTTTTTATAGGAGACCCTGAGATAACTACAAGTCAAGTCCATGACTCTTTATTTTTTTTTATTTTTATTTTTATTTTTTTTTGTTTTTTTTTAAATTTATTTATTTATTTTTTTGGGTGCAGACTGATCAATGCGGGAAGCTTGCAGAGAGATGTCATTTACTTGGTGGTCAGTTGTGAAGCTGATCAATGCGGGAAGCTTCTAAAATAGTGTTGTTTATTGCCAGATTAGTCATAGCCATCCTTCGAGGGAGTGGTCTAGAAGCTGGAGGGGGTTTTCGTACCACCTTCTGGGTTGATGGTACGATGACAGGCAGAGACAGTACATTCTTTATGAGAGGTACCACCCTTTTGGAAGAGGGTAGGCTAGCGGTAGGCAAAGGAAGCAAAGGAGGCAACTGATTTTGATTAGAGGTTGAAGTGGGAAGGACTCTGGTTAGGGTTGAAGGATGGGGGTCCAAAATGGAGGGCAATGGTGATAGAAGAGGAGGCGTTCACCTCTATGGTTTGGCAGTCTTTTGTGATTTGGATTGAAGATTACTATTGGTTGAAGTCTGGTTTAAGTCCACCTTCACTTGTGGATGAGTGAGGTTGGAGACGGGGCAAACGCCAAATGACTTGATAGGTTTAGGCAGAGTAGATGAGGGTTTCGGTTTTGATGAGGTTGATGGAGATGTAGATGGTCTAGAGGTGAAAATCTGATTTTTGTTGATAGTCTTAGGAGGTTCTACCATGGGAGGATTAGCAGCATGAGATGAGAGGGCACGGGCTTGTTGAAGCACTGTGAGATGGTCCCACAATCCCTGATGCTCCACTTTCCTAGAAGGGAGAAGTTCGAGTCTCTCCACTAGTCGAGAAAATGGCTGAGAAGATGCGGGATGAGGTTTGGGTTCTTGAGAAGACGTCGACGATTGTGGGACTGAAGGTGTAGTTTCGGCCCCAAGGCATGGTGAAGTTGTGATAGGTTCGTCCTTGGTTGGAGATGAAGGAGAGATAGGTTCTTCCCTAGGTGGAGAAGAAACTAGAGAATGAAGCTCCTCAAGTGGGTAAAGGGCAGGGATGATCATGCCCTCCACTTGTGGTCGAGGAGTAGGAAAGGTTGGGTCCTCCATGGGCAGCAAGAAGGAAGATGGTGAAACCGGCAGTGTTGGTAAGGTTGAGGCATCCTCCAAGATGAGAGAAGTTGACAGAGAACTAATCAGAGAAAGAGGTTCATCCACATGTGATGGACTGATGGATGAACTCACCTCTTGAGGTTGGTTAGAAATGAAGGGCAAGACCATATTGACTGTTCGAATATTATGTTCATGAGAGTTGTCAATCAAGGTCTGGACATTGTTTTGAGTTGGTGGATGATTGGGGAATGGTTGTTTGAAGATATCGATACCCTGATTAGGAGGGGCATTGGTATTATCGAGGATGAGGTCACCCTTTTCCAGCATGTCTTGGATTATGTTTTTAAGGGTTTTACAGTTGCCCGTGTCATGACCCTTAACACGGTGGTAGTTACAGAAGTCATTTTCCCTATACCACGCAGGGATGGCACGTGAGGGATCAAATTGTGGTAGTGGTCAGATCTAGGGGAGATTGAGGGCTCCTTGTTTGATGAGTTTTTCTAGCATAGACGCGTATGATTATTCGAGTGGAGTAAACTGTCGCTGTATGTATCTCTGCTGAAATTGGCGAGTGGCACTCATAGATGTGGATGGTTCAGGTTGATTAGTTGAAGGTGAAGAGAAAGAAGATCTAACAACCATAGCATTTGCTGAAGCTTTAGATTTAGGATTGGACATGGAAGGCTTAGAAGAGGGGTCATTGGTTTTGGAGTTGGGATTCTTGCTCCGCAACTTGACTTTATTCTCCTCGATGGCACGTAACTCAAGTTTACGAGCCATCGTGAAGGCTTCGTCAAAAGTGCAGAAGGTCTGAACCCTCAAGGTGGAATAAATATGTCTAGCGCAGGCTTGAGAGAAAAGTTCAATAAGCTTAGGCTGGGGTAAGGAGAATGAGAGTTGATTGATAAGGCCCCTCCATCGAGCGATGAAATCAACAATGGATTCATCCTCGAACTGGCGGATAGAATAGAGGTCTGTGATGGAGACCTTCTTGGTGATATTGATAGAGAAATGATCGACGAAGAGCTGGGCCAGCTGAGTGAACGTGAAGAGGGAATGGCTGGTAAGGGAGCTGTACCAGTCAAGCGCAACACCTGAGAGACACATGGGAAACATGCGTAAAAGCAATGCATCATCGTGGGTGATAAGGTAACAGGCATGTCTGAATGCCCGTAAGTGTTGTTGTGGGTCTTCCTTGCTTTGAAAATGAGAAAACTTAGGAAGTTCCCACTGGCTGGGATATGGTCTGATGGGGATAGAAGGATGAATGGGCTCGTTGCAAATTTGTTCGTATGAGAGAGTGTTGCATGAGCCAGAAACAGAGGTCTCTAGGTTGGACATTTTATCCATCAGCATTTTGATGATATCTACTAATGGATTGGCAGGTGGAGTGCCTCCTAGATTGTAAGGTGCTTGAAAGAGGCTGGAAGAGGTATACGACGTAGTCGGTTGTACCAGTAAGGGCGCAACGTACGGATGACTAGTCATAGGGATAGAAGAGGTGACTAAGGATGGTTGGATAGAAGGCATGGCTAGGTTTGATGTTGTCATGGGAGGTTGGTTAGAGGTAATATGGGCTAATGGATAGGTAGCCACCCTAGTGTTGATAGGAGCAAGGGTAGGCGGAATAGAGATGACCAGATTCTGAAAGGGGGTAAAAAGTGGTTGAATGTGTTGAGATTGATAGGGGGCCAAAACCCTGATGGAAGTGGGCCCAATGATGGAGGGAGAGGCCACACTTGGATGGTTGGTAAAAGGTTGGTCATTGGTTGAGGCAATAGCTTGGGTGTCTAAGGGTTGAAATACCGACGCTGTTGATACGGCCGCAGTCTCGAGAAAAGAAGTCGACATTCTATAAATTGGATTGCCCAAGGTGTCTCGCGTTCAGCTATTTGTGAGATAGTGTTGCAAGGCTTTTACGTTGAGGTCCAAGAATCATGCGAAATCTTGGTCCCCTTCTGGGACAATAGGCGTTTGGGTCAGGGATGGTCTAGTAGGAGTTCTTTCAGTTTCCGAGTTGAACTCCATTATAGGGCTGTTTATAAGCGGGGTAGGCGGAAGAGGATGATGCCTCGCGTGATCGACTAGAGCCTTGGCTTGGCTACGAGTCAGAACCATTCAAGGCAAAGAAGAATGTCCTCATAAGCTCAAACAAGCAGATAAGAACTAAAAAGATGAAGACACAAGCAGATCCTAAAACCCTAGGAGTAGATTATTAGGATTATAGTGGCTTATGCCTTAGAATGTGTGTAGAGGAAGATTGGCTTTTGAGTCAGGTCCTAGAAGAAGCAGTCTATGGATGGTTTTGGGTTTTTTTATGGTGCTCAAGAAGTCTGTGTTAGGTTTCGTACAAGGCCTGGTGCTAAGGAGCAAGCTCCCCTCACTTCATGATTCAAGTGGTTAGCTGGTTTTGCTTAGCCAAAATATACTTCCCTTAGAGATTAGGCTCCGCCAGAGAACAGAGTGGGATTTCTCCTTGGTGATGAAATCCAAGTAAGATCACCGGGATGGGTAAGGTATCTGTTGGGGGATGAACTCCCAGTCAGGCCTTGTCTCAGGTAAGTTATGATGTTTGTTTTGTGTAAGTGGTTTGGTCGTGTAACATCAAGTGATCTAGATTAATTCAATATGCAGTTTAATTACTATGTGTGGTCTAAGAGATGCAGGCAAACAGAAATGAATGCAAAGTGTTTTAATGCCCAAGTTGAAATGTTTGTTCATATGAAGACAAATGGTGAAAGAGTTGAAGAATATGAGTTTTGACTAGTCTAGAAGTGCAAGAAAGAAAAGAAAAGTTCTTTTTAGTCCTGCTTATGATGTCGTTTAAGAAGAGATGAAAGGAGGCAAAAAGGAAGGAACCTAATGCACCTATATGAATGAAAGAAAGAAAGAACCCAAAGAAGGCCCTAGGGTCCCACCGGGCGTGCCAGAATGTTTCTACGCTAAATCGCTTTCTACATTCAAAGAAGAAATGAGAAACTAAAAGAAATGGTCAAGGCTAGAAGATACCTGGATATGGTCGTGTGCATCGAAATCAGACGTTGGAAGGTACTCCTCTTTGGCTGTGGAGGAATGACACCTGCAAAGAAAAATAGACTAAACACGGAAAAATGTTAGATAGAGAGACGGTGGGTTGTCAAGCAAATGCCTGATCCCAGAAGTATGAAGACTTCCTAGAAGGATATCAACCCACTAATTAAAGATAGAAATATTTGATAGGAATGGAAATAATGAAAAGATAGAATGAAAGAGGATGAAATAAATAAAATGCGTACCTGATATTCAGTGAACTATTCTGCACAATCGCCGATGTCGGTCTCTGTGTTGGCATCGGTCAGGGGAAGGTGCTGACGTCAGCTAAGGTGCCGGCGTCGGTCAGGGTAATGACCGGCGTCAGTCAGGGCAACAGTTTTGGACAGAGTTTGGGCGGGTCTAGTTGGGTCTAGTCGAGTCGGGACAGGGTCTGGTCTAGTCTAGACAAGGTCTGGGGGTTTGTAGAAGGTCTGTTGTTTTGTTTGGGGTTTGTGCAGGAAATCTAAACAGAGTTATAGACTGGGATAGTGGGCAAAGGTGTAAAGGAGGAAGTCAGGTCTCGAGTCTACAGTCTAAAGATCTGGGGTGATAGCAGTAAATAAAAACAATAACCAGAGAGAAACAAAACACAGAACAAGATACTTACTTGTTATACGCTTGAAGATGAAGTGGGAGACGTGATTTTCATTGTCATTGTGTTGCCAAATGATCGAAGAAAAGTACTTGTGCTGGAGAGAGCGAATGCAAATTGGTTGGATGTAAGATATGGTTGATTGCCGGAGTTGATTGATTGCAAGAGTCATGTTGAATGAATGATGCCAATTGATCGAATGAAGAGGTTACGGATGAAGGCGAGGGACGATTCGATAACCGATCGGTAAATCGATTGGGAACCGAATGGATAACTGGTAACGGAATAACGGTTCCTGCATTTGGATCAAAAACACAGTGCTAAGGAGAACCGATGTCGGTATAATCACCGACGTCAGCCGATAAGTGACCGACGTCGGTGCCATCGATCGAGTGGAGACCGTGGTCGGCAGATGTAAAATGGGGGCAGAGACTAACTTTAGTCTTTTGCTCATTTTGACAAGCTTCTAGGGTCAAGGCTAATGGGAAAAATGGTCGACAGAGGTTAAATAGGTGAGGGAGAATAAAACGGGGGATGATCAGGGGAGTCGACACGATTTCGATGTCTACAGTAGGTGTTTGTTTTGATATTTCTGAGCATCAAGTTTGAGTTTTCCTTTTCTAATACACCATGGAACTTATGATGTTAAAAATCATTGATGGATAATTTCTTACTTCAATGAAATCCCATTAGCCTTTTCAATCTGAAACCTAAAACTTCTACCCTCATTGTTTAGACTCATATAGTCTGCATGTGATATTAGTTATGTTAACTTGTTTGCATTTCTTTGTCTTTATGTGCTTGGAAACCTTATTCAATCCATACCCTCAACTTGAAAACATCACAATGTTTCCATTGCTAAGAAAATTATATTAACATTGAAAACTTGAAACTTGTTGGAGTTATGAATCTATAGGCCTATATGTGACTATCTACAATCTTAAGCTTTTGAAGCTTTGGAAAGTGTAACATGACTGCTAGTGACTGAAGATCATTTTTCTTGTGAAAATATATTATACAAATAAAATACAACTCCCAAATCCTTGGAAACATGTTCAAACTCACTTCAAGTCAACTTATCATGTAGACATACAAAACAAAGTTAGAAATATGAATGAATATGTGACCATCACTTCAAATTTTTATAAAATATTTGAGTGATCAAGAATCCCATTATGGATTTATAAGAGAGTAGAGGATAATTAATAACCACTCAGATGCATTTGACCACCTAAAGAACTTCTAGAACATAGAAAACTAACAATTACTTACAAACTAATCATAAAAGATATTTTTCTTTCCAAATGACCATCCACACTTTCGACCATGATGAGTGAATTTGTATGAGGAATTTAAAAAAATTCTAAAAACTTACTCCAATTGGTTTCATGTATCCAAGAATTCACACTTTATTTTGGAGTTACACCAAACTCAACCTATAGGGATTTAATCCTTCAGAAATTGCTTTGGATCCTTAGAAATTATTTATAAATATAATTAAAATAGCCCAATGACCAATGAATAAAATTTGAATATAATAGGTCTCACAAAATTTTTCCAAAATATTAGGCCCCAACTATACCTGTATGGCATATACCATCTAACTAAATTTAGACTTCACTAGCTTGTGAATGGAGTGATGGAAGAGAGAGAGAAATTTTCAATTTTATAGCTTTAAACTTATTAAGAATCTTGTTTCTCACCTATATAATCTCAAAGGACACTTTATAACTATTTTCACTTGCACGACTTCAACAAGTTCGTACAACTTCTCTAACTCATCAAGTTGATGTTGAAATGCAAGATTATAATTTTTTATGACATGTTGATAGGTGTGGAATTTAAGTAAGTGATCCAAGGACATTTTAAGGTGTGTTTTATGTATTTTTCACCTAGGTAACTTTTTCATGCACAAATGTTAGCCAAAATCACCATATTTCACTTATTTTCACCACCTTCAAGCTAGCAAATGAACTTTATACATTCCAAAAATTCATAAAATATTATGATAAGATGTTTAAGACATAAAATGACATTAATAAACTCATAATCACCTATAACACATATTTACCATGACTTATCTCTTCATGACATTCCTAGACCACTATATAACCCAAACATGACCTTACCTTAGCTTATACAAACCAACCTTAAAAAAGTTAACAATGTTATATGAAGATTCTAAGGACTATATAAGGTATGACACGACCACATAAAAAGACCACATGAAATTTTTCATATATATCACGTGACAAATTTTACTTGGGGTTAAATTTCATCAACAGTGACTATTGTTGATAGTTACATTATGTGACCATCATATTGTACTTAAGTGTTATCTTGCATGTTTCTATGAGTGTATTGATTATGTGTTATCATATAAGGAATTATTTGTGTTGAGGATCCTCTAGTCAGTGTCATCATCATGTAGTGTAATTGTCAATTTGAGTCAAGTCTTAAGTGTTTATGTGTATCATGGTCAATACATTGAATGCATATGTGTGTGTATCTATGACTATTTGTTGAAATTATTTATATGATTTAATATCACATATTATTCTATTGTATGATTATTCATGATTTATATCATGATTATTATACATGGCTTATTATTTACTTATTATTTATACTATGATTATTATTGGATGCATAACTTCTAATTCTACTTGACATTACACTTGTATGTCTGGGTGAAATGTTCCATATATGTGTGAATGATCATATATTATATGAAAACATTATCCAATAATTTTAGTAAGCATGATTTAATAATCCTTGAAAAATAGAAAATTTATATCATGGAAAATATTGTGATTCATAATGGTTTTATTTAGATGAATTATTTTGATAGATTAAGATTCATATTGGGACGTATTAACAAATTGACATATATGTGATCCATATGTGGGGAATTTAGAGGAATAAATGATGTAATTATGAAATGATGAGATGGATTTAATGGATCAAATTGAACAAAATTATCAATATATAGAAATTAGTTTGAGTAATTTATCATTTTTATTATATTGGACAAAGTGGTATACATATTATTACATTATATATCACATTTGGTTACCAATGTATCATTTTTTGGGAATGGATATTTTTCGTGCATGAAATTTTATATTTTTACTATGGGAACCATGATATTATGTAATAAATTTGAATATAAAATCTATTTATAGTGGTTGATTCATAGTTTTCATATTTACATATGAGCCTCGCATGGGGATCCACCTTTACATATGAACCTAGTACTTTATTCCACCAAAATAATTATGATGATTTTTCAAGTAGTGATGTAGAGGTTTTAATAAAACTCTACTATTGGCTCTTTTTAGTATTCATATGAGGTTTATCCATTTACTTCTCAATAATTTTTTTAATAGTGGAATTTCATTAGGGCACAATCACCCCATTCTCAAATAAATTTATAGAGGAACTTGGTTCACATTCCCATAGTTGTATTAGTTATTTGGATTTTCAATTTCAAATATTCATAGATCTAAATTATTTCACATTTTTTTTTGTCATAAGTTGACATAGATCTATACATCTTTTGTTGCAGGTTTTGTTTAGATAAATCTAAATAATTGGGGAATACATGTTAACATAAAATGTGATTAACTACAAGTACCAAATTTATTAATTTATCCATTTAGTATGTAATTTTTAATAATATATTAAAATAGATAAATTTTTAGACACAAATTTGTTTTAGATACTTGAAAATATCATTTTTCACCTATCTTTAGCACACATGACTTGTGCATACACTTTCGAATCTAACTCACATTCTCTCCTAGCCATTCACTTATCTATAAACTTGGACAAATTAATTTATTTCCATTATTTTACATGGCCTCCATATTCTCTTCCATAATGTGTTTTTATTTTTAAATATTATATCCATACTTCAAATCATTCCCCCCCATTGAAAGTGCCACCAATAGTTGGATGTTTGTGGCTAACAATAATGTCTTGCTCAAAAATTTTGATTTTAAAATTAAATCGATCCCTTAGGTTGGCCCACACATTTGGAATGCTATTTATGGGATTAAATTAGTTAAATTTAAATTTATTTATACACATCAATCCTAACTCTATTCCTATCTAGTTCTCACTTGAGAAACTACTTGAACATTGAGATATATATTTTCCCATCATTTAGGCACTATATTAAAGCATCTAAATCTAAAACTACCTTAAATAAAAATTTGGAAAATAAAAGTCTTAATGCCTGAATAAAGGTAAAATTTGTATATTTTCATGTTTCTAAATCCAAAGGTTTGTATTCCATTATAGTATATCATTATTGATCACACAAACACATAAGTTCGAGTGCAACATGTAATTTAATCCATATTTTTAGTATTATAATGAATTATCAACCACTCAATGAGGCATGGTTCGGGTTGTCAAACACATTTTTTTTAATTTTAATAAACTTTTTAAAGTGCATCTAGAGTTTTGTTTTAAAAGACTGAAAAAATTGAGGATGCACATAAAACAAAGTGTAGTATAGTACTCAAAACATATTATAATAGGTATTTACATTGATCTATGGTAGAACATATAATTAAACCCAATAGAGATAGTTATAGTAGATAATGAACACATATATTAATTGTATTTGTCTATGTCATACCATATGTATCCTACATATTTTGAAACATTATTTCTTAAGCTAGGTAATTATAAATCCATTTCAAATTATTTAGAATGATTATGCATAAATACTGAGTTGAAAAAAAAATAGTAAAATAGGTAAGTAACTTATCCTCTTTTTATTTTTATATTTAGTAAGGCCAATACAAATGCTTTTTTACACTCAAATATACATATTTTAGGGTATATTTTATTTAATTTAAATTCTAATATTTTTATACTTTGTTTAGATGACTATATCCAAAATAGGTAGAAACATTTTGGGGAAACCGATATTTTTTTTTTGGAAAAAAAATATGATTCCTTTTGTCTTGAGATTTCATCCTTATTTCTTAAGGATTCAAATATCTTATCTATTTTGATTTGATTCCTATATCTAATTTCTTATTTTTCCTTATTCCATGTGTAAATATGAATTTATTTTTTCTTTTTCCAGAAGGTTTCATGCTTCTTCTCCTATAAGGGTTTCTTTTATTAGAGTTGTCAATTTTTTAATCATGTATTTGATTAAAAAATAATATATTTTTGAAATGCTTTGAGTTTTTTGTTAGTCATATTGGGTGGATCCAAAACCTATTTTCTTCTCTAAAATTATCTATGGATTTTATGAAATTAGGGTTTCTCTAGGTGTATTAACTTTGATTTATTAGTTTATATATATATATATATATATATATATAAACTAATTGGGTGTTAATTTATTAATTAATCTTCAAAAAACAAATCCTAAATTGCTCATTTTTTCTTTTAGTGCTTGGTTCTCTAATTTAGCGCATGTCATGGATATTATGTATATTCATACTTTATATTTTATTATTTAAGGTATTACTATCATAATTACATGTTTCTTTCCTTAAATATGTAATATACATTTCAAAATCAAATAGGTTAAATTTATGTATGATAAAATTAACATTAAAATTAATCATGATGAAATCTTAGTTATCCTTAGTAATGCATATTATATGGGTTTTGTGTGCACTCCTTTCGTACCTCCTAAAGGTATTGATAGATATAATACTTCTCTCTATTATTTTTCCATGGATCATGATGGTTATGTAGGTCCATTATATCCCAATCCAAATAGGTAAGTTTCATCCTCCAATATAACTTTATATGAATACCAAATTAGAAGTGTATAATTTTTTTAATCCTAAATCTAAATCTTCCCTACATATGACCAGTATTATACCTAGTGAAACCATCCATGATCAAATTATTACTTTAATCCATAACCTATAGACATCATAAAATCAAATATAAACTTTATCTCTAATGGTAAAATCACTTGATGATACAATTACACATGTAAATTATCCTAAGCATGATAATGTAAATTGTAAATCTAGTTCTCTAAATAAAACATATATATCTCAATCATGGGTTAGGAAAAAAAGGCATCAATGATTAATGAATAAGTAATTTTTCATAAGCTTATAAATACTCCAAGTGAAATTCTATGAAATATAATTATAAATAATTCAATCCTTTTGCATCCTCCATGTCTTGTGGAAAAATTTAAATACTATTGTGATTATCATAGAGTTCATGGACATCACATAGATAAGTGTTGGGATTTTATAAACATAGTATAATATATTATCCATTATTTCATCCTTGTATTATAAAAATATTTTAATTAACAATAAAATTTAAGCACACCTTCCAAATTTGAGAAATATACTAAAATTATAGTTTCATCTCCTAATTGAGTTATAAAAACAAGGGTTACATAGAGTAAGGTTGCCTAAGAAAGAGCTTCCCAAAAAGGAAGTTCAAAATAAATGTATGTAAGAAGACTAATGTTACAAGTGGATTTTTCAACAAGGAAATCACAAAACCGTCTTCATTTTTAGAACCTTATATTATCATCCCTCACAAACATTTCAATTAATCCACCTTATATGTATCTTTCCAAATTTCAAGTCCCATTTTTTTATATTGAAATAATTTTAACAAAGTATATACATAAACAGATGTAAAACACAAAAATATATCAAATGGGACAATTGATACATCATGAAAACCAATCATATGAATGTTATTACAATATAAAAAAGGCCACAAAAGAGTGGTACCAGTAGAAACAAAAAACTAACAACATCCAAAAGAGCCATCCCGATAAGGAAAACCACTAGATAATTAATTAAGTTAAGAACATCATCATTCTATAATATCTCATCCTCAACAACATCAACACCAACCACCTTAGGTCCCAAGATGCTATCTAGTGAAATAGGTCCCTTTTGAGAGTGTCATGTTGAAATGGGAAAATAATCAATTTAACGCAATAGCTATTTCATATTCAAAACTTTGACATAATTTACCAAATCTTTAATGTATTTTAAGATACCATCCTTAATAAAATTTTCATGTTTATAAGAAGTTTCACTTATAAAATCGTCAATAATTTTGAGAATATCCTAGATTAATTTATTTCTAGTACCCAGATTAGCACTATCACTAATAGATTAAACATGCCTCAAATTGGTATCAACATAATTAGGAAAAACCTCATAACCCACAACAATCCCACCAGCCTCAGTGACATCCATAGTCACACCAGAACCTAACTCCTACTCATTCCCATAATCCTAAAGGGCATGAAGAACATATCTATTAGCATCCATCCATGCAATTGTGTCATTATATTTAGAATCTAAAGTGCCTACCTAACATATAACTAGATCATCAAGATAATCAAAGTAGGCATCCTTAAAAATATCTTAGTCATATTCTTAAACCTACAATTCAACATCATTGTTATGGTAAATCCTCTAATTAGGAGGTTGAGTCATTCTTGGGTAATCCCCATTAGCTATTAGGCAATTATAATATATTTTTAGCATCTGAATTGTCAAGAATTTTTACATCTCACTTTGAGGAATTGTTAGCTACAATAAAATCAACTAGTAGTAACTATAATATTGAAGCTAATAAGCAATCTAGTTTTGAATTGAAAAGCTTCAAAATTATTTTTCTTCAAAATGAACCATATGATCTTAGTAGAAAATACAAGACAAAATTTATGGGAAAAATATTGAGCTTTATCCTTCAATCAAACCTAACCAAAATAGATATTAAACTAAAAAATATCATAACCAAACAAAAACCTCAAAATTTTAAGATAATTGTTCCAAATTTTGGCAGTAAAAGGAAAAATTAAAAAAAGGTGCTCACTAGTTTCTAACTCACCACAAAAAAAATAGTGGGAAAGGACAAAACCAAATTTTAAAATAACTGACCCAAAAAAAAGTTTATCATAGAAAATAAACCATCTAAAACATGATTTTTTAGGTTCAAGACATGAAGCCCAAATAACCTCAAATCTAATAATCCAACTGCATAAAGGGTCACAAACATGCCACAAATAGTTAAGGCTAAGTTAATGTCTTTTGGAAAAATTGATCTTATCATATATAATATTGAAGGTTTATTCAAAAAGAGGTGGGTCATTAACCCATTTAATATCATCATAGAAAACACCATCCTCATCAAAGAAAAAAATTCTTTTAGTGGATTGAAGAGCGTTAGTTAACAGTGTGAAAGTCCTTCTCTGAGTTGAATACACCTAAAATCTCTCTTTAATTTCCATCCATGAAGCTTAGACATTAAAGGAGAAAAAATCCTTAAATCATATTAAACCCTTGGAGAATAAAATAAAGGACAAGCATCCTCTAGTAAGATATTTCCAATATCATAAAGACCTATACCCATGACACCTTGATCCCAAACCACTAAACACATGAGGCACAATAATAAAGTGTTTCACAAGCTCCCAAGCTTTCCAAATGGATCATAAAATTTGCAAGCCTATTACTTAAATTGAGAATGAGCCCACTAAAATATCAATAATATACAACCTTTCCAATTAGTTTACCTTTTGGGAATCCCCTCAAAATATTACTTATAATCAAGACCTTTCAAGGATCATCATGTTTTGGACCTATCTTCATCCATTTGACTTATAAGGCAATAACTTAGAGCCTAAGGCCTTTAAACACAATCCCCTCAAATCTTATAGGCACATAACAAACATTACATGCCATAGCATGCCTTTTTTATTATCCTTACATCTGACCAAATAGAGTCCTCGATAATTATATCCAAAATATAATTATAAGTCTTATTAAAAAGAAAACAAGATGAATAATAAATGTTATATGAGGAGATCAATTTTTGATATAATTTAATCCTACTTGGGAGAGAGAGAAAGTGACACTACCACTTACCAATTTTAAAGTTATTTTTGACATACAACCAATCCCACACTTTTTTGAAAGGTGTCAATTAAAAAAGAATAAACAAATATCTAAAAAACTAATTCAGACCATTCCATACCCACCCAAAATTTCATATAAAATCAAACAAATCCTCATCCTATCCCATCATACTTGATTTATGTAGTGCCACTTTAGACACAAAGGTTAATATCAAGCCTTTTAGCCACCTACTAAATAATACCATTTTCAAGTTTAATAAACAATATATTATTATATATAAATATAATGTATATCATTTTGGAACCATTAGGTAAAGATATACCTCTAAGTGATGGACCAATAAAAAAGCTTCTCAGTAGATAGTGTATGGCTTCAACTATAATGAAAATTAAGGAGAGGGCAAGAGGGAAACCTTGTCTAATCAACATTTGAAGCTTAATTGAATCAGTTATCTCCCCATTCCCTTCAATGAAAATAATGGTGTCCTTTAATAGTACATTTACCATTATAAGAAACTTATCTTAAACCTCAATGGCTTTCAACATTAAGTTGATAAAAGGCCACTTAATTCTATCATAGGATTTTTCAATGTCAAGTAAGATCATAACAATGTATTGGTTAAAATTAGGAGCCTAATTCATTCCTTTCCAAATATAAATAATATTGTCAAGTATATACATTAATTCAACAAAACCAATCTGTGTTATTGAGATGAATGAGAGAAAAAGGAAAGAAACCCTCTTTTCTATAAGTTTATCCCATATTTTATAGGAGACATAAAGAAGGGTAAGTGGTATCCAATTCTTAACTAGGTTCATCTCACCATATTTCAAGATGAGATTTACAACTCCTATGTTATTTTCAATCCCCAAATCTCCCCCCTCAATATCTTCCCAAAATAACCCCATGCATATAAGTGAAGTCTAGTTCTTATTACACTTTTATAATTCCACAAGAAAACCATCAAAACCTAGGTCTTTGTCAACTTTCATAGAATCATTTGTTATCTTTACTTTATCTATGGATATTTCAACATCAATCTAATCATCCTCTGTTAGATAATTTTTTAGGAATACACTTGGTACACATCTCTTTATTATGATCAATTTGAAGTTTTGATCCATCTAGCAAGAAGAGATCAAATTAAAATGAGAAGAAGTTTTTTTTTTTTCACTTTAACTAGCTCACTAGACATAAAACCACCACAATCAATCTTTAGGATCTTGATTTTATAGTAATTCATTTTTAGTGAATTGAAGTTAAAATGTAGAGGCTTTATTCCACTACTTGATCAATTTCAATATAAAACAAACTTGGGAACCTCTAATGATAAACATATGGTGTTTTTTGGTCTCATGCTTTAGAACAATTGGCTCACCAAGTAGGAGAGCATTACCTAGATCAACTTACAGCATAGATTCAGAGAGAATCAACTTCTCTTGGGTAATATGAGATTTTTCCTTCTCATTTCGGATTGATGTTGGCCTCATTTAAAAGTTTTACATAAGTTTATACAACTATTCCTTTTATCTGTATTGGAGGAGGAGTCCATTGTGAACTTACCAATTCTCCAATAAGAATATATACCTCATTTGTAGTCAAGATTATCTAGGTGGGAAACATTGAGTTTATATAAACATTTACATTTTATAACACTCACCTCTAGATCAATATTTAAGAAAACAACAATTTCAATTAGGTAGTGATCAAATATGGTGAATGAGAGAACCTTAATAGAGATATAATCCTTTTCCTTCTAAATTATGAACCTAATCTTATTGAAATAGAATCTATCAAGCCTAGATTAGACTCTCTTATGATTTCCTTAATTTTTTAACTATGTAAACCATATGATTTTACTATGATTTTTACCTTGGTTTAAAAGATCAGAGATATTACAAATCCATTTGAGTTTTGACCAAAAGAATAGTACAATACCTTTCCATAGAAGTAGCTCACTACCCTAGTTATCCTATTTCTCCTCAACCATGTAAAAATACCCCTAAAATCCATGGAATGTCTTCTAGGTTTTTCACAATCTAATTCCACAAAATAACCCTTTCCCTATAATCATTAGAAGTATAGACATTACAAATCCAAAAAACTTGATTCCCACTTTAGAAAATGATCAACATGAATCTATGACATGTGGAATTCTTCTTAGACTCTTTCCATTTGGGATTAAGTGAAAAGGAGGCACCTCCTTTCTATTTATAATGATAAATGGAAAAATAGGGAACATCTAGTCAAATTGAATTAAACATCAAATCTAGATTAAAGCTAACATCCTTCACTTCTTGAAGAAGAAAATAATTAATTTACTCCCTTTATCACCTAAAATTCCTTAAAAGTGGTTTAAGATTAGGGTATTTTAGGTCCCTCACATTCTAACTAAAAATCTTCATCATAAGTGGAGGGGGAAACCTACCTTTATAGGGTAGAGGCCTTGGATCCTCTTTTGTTTTAATACAACCTTGTAAAACTATGAGAAACCTTCTTCTCTTTGGCTTTTGTCTTGTTCTCCTCAACACCTTATATATTTACTTTAGGATTCTTTCCATCCTCCCTTGGGGTGACCCCATGAAGGGGTCTGAATTATATTTAGTTTTCAATGTTTTAACACTACTCTTTGGCAAACCAGTAGAGAGTGAATTTGAGTCAATTTCCTTAAGAAGAAAAAATTTCTCTAAAGCACCATCAGAATGAATAATAAGACTTGGGGTAGTAAAAATCATGATAGGAACCCTCTCATCACTATCCAAATTAGAATCTAGGATCAAGGGGCCAGGGGTAGGGATCTCATAACTAGGTGGATTAATAAAAATAAAAATGTATTCATTTGAGATTTTATATTTTGAGGAAGGATGTTATTCTATCATTATGGATCTCTGATCACCAAGGTCCAAAGGGGAAAAATGATATTAACATTATTTCTCCATAGGTAGAGTAACTATAGCCTTACACTCCAAAAAATTTCCAAGACAA